>VIIQ02000337.1:0-50218 GCA_007449985.2 Desmodesmus armatus
CACACACACACCACACACACACACACACACACACACACAACTGCACACCCACTCGTACCCCACACCCTTGGCCCCTTACAGCCGCCCCTGCCAAAGTCTTCCCTGCCAGGGCAGTGGCACTGACCACTAGTGCTGCACTGACCTGCACTGGCCACTATTGCTGTAGCAGTGCTGTTCTAGACAAGGCTGTAGCAGTGATGTTCTGTTCTATTGCAGATCTTCCAGCACAGACCACCTCAGGCCAGCTGTGGACTCGGGGCTAGGCTGGTCACTTTGGCAGATGATTACTCCCCCTCCCACTCCCGTGTCCTGCACCCTACCGACAAACTGGCCCTCCCACTCCCCTGTCCTGCGCCCTACCCGCTCACTCCCCCTCCCACTCCCCCGTCCTGCGCCCTAACCGCTCACTCCCCCTCCCACTCCCATGTCCTGCACCCTACCCGCTCACTCGCCCTCCCACTCCCATGTCCTGCGTCCTACCCGCTCACTCCCCCTCCCGCTCCCCATGTCCTGCACCCTACCCCATCTTTGCAAAGGCCTAGGCCACCTGATGGCCTTTAGGAGGTGGCAAGTAAATGCCACCCCTGCTTGAGAATGCTGCCTAATACAAAAGTTCTACGGAGCACCCACTGGGACGATTGGCAATCGTCCCCATGGAGATAATGCTGGCACTTTGTTGTCTTTGGACTGCTTGAACAGATTCCGAATCTTGAGAGTTGAGAGTCTCAATGCTCCTCCTCACCTTTACTGCCAGTAAGCGGCGCCTTGCCACTGAGAAATGTTTCTGCTTGCAACGCTGTGACAGGGCTATTGCTTATCTCTGGTGTGTTGTCTGCTGCAGGTGTTTGAGCAGCTGGGCATGATCTACCTCTTGCAGGACAACCCCACCACCCTGGCCAACAGGCGCCCTGATCTCTCCAACATCCCGGGCACCCCAGAAGGAGGCCGCAGCCAGCCTACAGCCGCCGTCCACAACTGCGCAAGGGTAGACTCCCTGGGAGGCCCCTGGTATTGGCAACGGTTGACCGTCCCTAAGATGAACACCACCTTCCGGCCCAACAGAAACGCCTCGTTGGCTCCTTTTCCCCCGCCAGCCTATGCGGGACTGTCTGCGGCTAATGTCACCAACACACCTTTTCTGAGGGGCTACGCGGCGATGATTGCCCCTGCGGCGCTGAGGAGCACTCAAGATTCGCGGCAGATGCTGCTAGCTGGGCTGAAAGGCCCACCGGGGGCGAACGATGTAGCAGGGTTTAGGAGGGCTATGAGGGAGGTTCTGCAGACATCTGCCACGCTTGATGACAAGAAGAAGGTCCTTGCAGAATGTAAGTCCTTCACAGGATGCACCACAGCATGCCTAGCGCTTGTGCTTTGTGCTGTGGGCAGAGGCCCTGGCAGGGCCTGCCAGCAGCTGAGGGTGTCTACTCAGGGTGTCTTTCAGACAGTTTGGGTATGGCCCGTATGATGTATGATACATGCACTTGAAGTGGCAATGATTGTCTGGCATGGGAGCTTGAGGGTAGTAGGGCACGCCACTTCAGATACGCTATACCAGAGGCTTTGCCGCTATCGCTGTTGCTGCTGCTCTCGTGACTCTAAGCTGGAATCTTGTTGCCTTCAGGGCATCTAGGCCAGATGCGCATATGCACATCCGATGTGCATATGCGTCATGTCCTGTGTTGAGTCAAGCCCTGTTCTGACGTCATGTGCTGCCCTGCATGTTTGTGCGCTTGTGTGCTTGCTTGCAGTTTGGGCTGATGGTCCTGAGAGCACCACACCACCAGGTGAGAGGCACCACGGCCAGCACGCAACACTCACATGCAAGCACACCATGCAGGCGTGCATGTGACTACGCGCCTGCCTGCGTGTGCGTCAGTCTGTGCATGCCTGCTTGCGCGCCAGCCTGGCCCCCCTTGCCAGCTAGTATTTGGTTTGTTGCGCAGCTGCTGATACTGCTCGTGTCATTTCTGCCTCTATTGCTGCTGCTGCTGCTGCTGCTGCTGCTGCTGCTGCTGCCGTCATTGCACCAATTCCTGAAGGCCACTGGTTCAAGTAAGTATCACAGGCTGCTGCACTTGCGTAGCAGAGAGCATGATTTTGTGCGTTCCAATTGCTAATGGAGTCAGTGACTTGCAGTACCACTGCTGAGCACCGGAAGCAGCAGCTGCCGCACCACTGGTGCGTTGAACTGCTGTGCTTTGTAACTACAGCTTCAGTCAAGCCTGCACCTTGCCGTGCTCCCGCTGCTGTCACTGAGCTCTCCATGTCGCTTGCTGTCTCTGCTGATGTTCTGCGCTGCAGGATTGCCATCGAGGAGAGCAACGCCAATGCAGACTTTGTACTGTCAGGGCTCAAACATCTGGACCGCACAGTGTGGGCCACCCTTCTGGTCGGTCTGTCGCTTCACGAGGCCGGCCTGATGGCCTGGGAGCTCAAGCTGCAGCACATGGGGGCCCGCCCCATCACAGGCATCCAGTGCCTCATTGGGCGTGACCAGATTACAAATGCCAGCAGGCACGGCAACGCGTGGAGGGGTCCCTACATGGGGGTGGGCCGACGCGACCTTGGGATGTGGCAACCTTTCCAGAGTGTGACGTTTGTGACGCCTCCCTTCCCTGGGTACGTTCTACTGATAGGGTCGTAGCTGTCATGGCTTCCCTGAATTTCAGCTCAGATCGGATCTGCCCAACTAAACGACATAAACGTTATGTGTGGGAGTTTTGGTCTACGGCGGTCTAGGTGTACTGGGGGCTCGGAGCCAGTCCGTGCACAGCAGATTGTGATGCCATGTCTCGAATTGTTCCCTCAAACCAGCTGCACATGGCCGTGGATGACCCTGCAAGAACTTGATTGCCATAATACAGCCTATGCATTCCCCACTGCCATAGCCAGTGGATGCCCCACTCTTACATTACCTGATTATTTTGATGCGGCAACTTCTGGATGCCCAACATCCGGGGCTATTCGCAGCCACCCCCGCTACCTCATCTTTTTTCGTCACTGACGAGTCAAGTTTGTAGCTGTAATCGCTTCCGTAGGTGCTGTGACTACGACGCTTGCTGCCGCTACCACCCCCTTTGGTTCCCGTTGCAGCTGCTGCTGCTGCTGCTGCTGACTTCCTCCTGGCTGGCACCACTGCTGATGATGATTCTGCTGCTCCTGCTTTCTCTTCTGCTGCTGTTGCTCGCTTCCTTGCAGGTACGTGTCTGGACATGCGTCATTCTCTGCTGCGGCAGCTGAGGTGAGTGACATCCTGCCTTTGGCTTTGATATGATGAGTGTACAGGAGCGCCGCAGCAACGTTTCCTGTATTTCTGAGCAGCTGGCGCAAGTACCCTTCGTCACAGGGTTGTCACACCAGAAGTGGCTGGCTTTCAGAGTTGGAAGGATGCGTCTCACTAGCACAGCTATATGCTGCCCAAGTGTGCACCAAAGCCCCAGGCCGCATCAGATGCCACACAACACAGTGGTTCAAATTTCCTGCCGGCTGTGCTGTTGCTGCCGTTTGCAGGCCCTTCGTCAAACCCGAAGTGGTTCAAACACCACGTTCGTCAAACCCGGGTACAACTGCTATAAGACGCCTGCCGGCAGGAGCTCTGTGGAGCCTTACATCGCTCCCGGCCAGCCAGGCTACGTGGCTGGTGTCACCGACAGGCCAAACCGGGGACCGAGGACAATCGGCTACTCGCCAGCGAAGGATGTTGTCATGTGTTGGGAGGTGAGTTACAGCGCTTGACGGGTTTTGACAAGCTACGAATTCACCATCGGTGCAGATTTGGTACACTTAGGCACACTTTGCTTCGGACGCCGCAGTCGCCGTCATCGCAAAATCGTAATCACGTCTGGGTTTCTTCGATGTGTCTGTTGCCGCTGTCACGCAGAAATACGAGGATGCTGCACGTCAAGCTGCGGTAAGCCGTCAGTATGGAGGCATCCACATCAAGGTGGACAACGATGACGGCATTGTCCTGGGCAAGAGGATTGGGGAGACTGTGGCTGGATCCCTGGCCCGCCTGACACCTGCCAACCATATGACCAAAGGTGCGGCAACCGTGTTGGCAACCAAACATTTTGCAAAATAGTCAAAAAAAATGTGTCGCACCTTCCAAGGTGTCAGAGTCTCATTCAGTCATCAACTCAGGGGCACTGTGCTCAACTGGCAGGCTGCTGTCATAACCAATCTGACATACAGCATCACTGCATGCCGCATGCAGTATCCGGCTGTGCAGTCATCAGGCATACACCAGTACCGTAATGTCTAGAGCGACTCCAAGTCACTTGGGTACTAGCCGTGTTGCTGGTGCTGTGCAACAGTTGCGTCCGGCTGACACTTGCGTCTGGCTAGTACTGCGCTCAGGCTGAACCATAATCTGCCGTGCCTTGCATGCCGCATGCAGTGTTGCATCGCTGATGGGCCCCGCATTTCGTCTTTGTACGTGTTGGCACCCTCGGCTCACCCACGCTATGTTGTCTCTTGGCTCTTGTCTGCAGTTCCCATCGACTCAAGACCTGCACCACTGCGCGGCTACGCGGACAACAACAACACCAAGCCGGTGGAGTACGTCTGTCCGCCCGGTACCTATGTGCGCAAATGGGATGGCCGGCAGGATGCCGCGGGATTGTATGCCCTCGCCGTCACTTGCCATGACGGCACCGATCTTGGCATTTTGGGAGTGATGGGGGCTGCAGGGGAAGAGTTTATGGAGGCTACTCGGGCGGACGGGTACACCGCACTGCGTGTCAGGCAGAATGGTGCGGGTGGGGTAATTGCAGTCTCGTTTGTGGACCGGGACTTTGAAAGGGAGCAGGAGGATGGTATCCAGTGGTATGGGGTGCAGGCTGGGGAGGAGGTCACGACAGCTTGCCCTGACGACCAGCGTGTTGTGGGGCTGACTACACGCAGCACTGGAGGGATTGGCAACATTGGAAGCTTTGGCCTTCTGTGTGCTAAGGTGGATGGTAAGTCTGGTTGGTACACATCACTGACGCTTTGCTGCAGCGTTTTCAAAATATACTTTGGGTTACCAGCAGTGCAAGCAGCCTCCTGGCTGTCAGCTGTTACACAATAAACATGCGACTGATGGCATCAGTTGAATCAGCCCAAAGCAATTTGCTGCGCTGATCATCGGCAGTGCACTCGTGGTTGCAATTGCATGGTCAACATTCGCCCGACAGTCACATACGCACATGCCGGTTGCCAAAGAACAAACCCAATCTGTAGCTTGACTGATGAATCCTGTCGTTGCCCCTCATGTCTGCGCCTGTTGTTGCAGTGGAAGATGTCACAGATGAGTTCGGGCCGGCACCAGAAAACCCCAATACCGACCTCTGGGAGTACCACTACTCTTGCCCTGAGGGCACCTTTGTCACTCGCTTCTTTGGCAAGGCAGGCACCTACCTCAACACCCTCACGGCACAGTGTGGGCGCATCTGGAACCTCAAACAGGTAGGGCTAAATCTGATCAGCAAAAAGGTGATGCACTGCACAGTGTGTTGGCCTAACAACACACTGGGAAGTTTCACCTCAGTGGGAAGTTCCACCGCAGTGCTGTGTTACAAGGTTGCGCTTTGTTCCGCATGGCGTTTGAAGGGTCTCGCGAGTGACGGTGAATCAGAAGGAATTCAGCTAATCCTCTTTATGCCCAGCCCATGCAAAAGGGGCACAAGGGGCACGGCAACACTCACTATGCCGCAATGTTTTCTCTGTGCCTGTCTTTATGGTGTGCACCACAGGTGGGCATCAGTGCCCATGCTTCGCCAGATGACAAACCCTACAGTCACACCTCTCTGGACGGCTACATCGGCATCAATGTGAAGAGCTACAGTGGAGATGTGGACTGCGTCCAATTCATCAACGCTACTGGTGGAGTGTCTGCTGTGATTGGGAGCCCTGACGTGCCTGGCGACTGGACTGAGCTGCGCTGCTACGATGAGAGCCGTGTCGTAGGTAAGTGGACGAGCGTGATTCTGTTTTGTGATCACTTCGATAATAAATATTCGATAATTATTAGTATTTGACATCCCGATTGAATGATGGGTGACCCCGATGGGAGGCGTAGTAGAGGTTGATGCCAAGTGACCTTTGCATGTTTGGGGTGTGCTGGGCATGCTGAAGCCTTCAACACTGAGTGTTGACGGCCGCGCCCGGGGTGCACCCTGGAAGCAAGCACTCTCATTTACTTGACAACTGCTGTCCTCTCTCTCCTGAGTGAAGGCCAGTATGATGATGCAAGCCAGCCAGTCACTGCAACACCGTGTCGAACTGCAACACCAGCCTTCCTGACCTGCTCCTGCTGCTGATGCTGCTGCTGCTGTGTCATGCAGGCATTCATGGCGGTGACGGTCCTTACGTCGCCTCCATTGGTATCATCTGCAGCTCAGGTGTGTGGACAGCAGTCTGCAGAGATTGCAAGGGTGACGTGTGCCCTGCATGCTGACGGCTCCTTCATTTAGCATGAATGCAAGCAGCAACATCGGTTGTTGCATGGCCTGAGCATAGCTTTATTTCCTGGGTGCCTGTCCGCGGCGCCCCGGTTGACCGTCTGTGCGATAGTGGACTCACACACCTTCAAGATTAACTACCACATGCACATGGGAAGGAACCGACTGCTGCACTATACGTATTTCACGATTTTTGCTGATCGAAGTGCTGTTTTCCTGCTCGACAGGCGAGTTCGAGGCGGTGGCGACATCTGACTCAGAGGTCCGTTTGAAGCGCAACTCCGCCCACCGTCTGCGTGTCCCCGGAAACGACTTCCTCCCCATCACAAGCGCCGATGTCGTGACAGCAGCATCCGCGGCAGCAATCAAATTGCCGACGCAGCCGATTCCAACACGGATCACCGGCCAGACTCGCAAGGGCCGCAATTCTCGCCCAGTGCAGCTGCAGCACAGTGCCACGGCCCCCAGTCAGACCAACCAGACAGCTGATATAGTAGCAACTTCATCAGACCGCGCTTCAGCTCCAGTTCCACTGGAGCTGCCTGTGCAGGTCGTAACAGAGTCTGGGACCAGCAACAGCAGCAGCGCAGACCTCAACTAGGCAACAAACTCTGTGCAACAGCCACTGTAGTGCATATGTGTTTTGTATGATGCAGATGTGCTTTGTATGGTGCATATATGTTTGCAGAGGGTGATTCGGTATCTTGCAAAAAGGTTCAGCGGCAGCCCTTTTTGGTTGATCTGTGTGGCAGTGGCCACGGTCACTTCTGTCAGCGTTGGTTGGGTAGGCCGAGGCTCAGCAATCCTGCAGATTCAACACCTGGTGCCACCCAGGGTACCGTGCCTCGACATGGGAGTGGCAGGCCTGCCATGTTCTTTGCACAGATCAGTCAGTGTGTGAACATTCCTTGTTTCTTTCTTGCGGCGGCTGGTCTGCATGGTGCAGGGGTAGCCTGTCTTGTCAGTCGTGGCCAGGATGAACTGACTATGGTAGTATCCAAAAATCAAGCTGAACAGGTGTGCAGCTTGCATTGGTAAAAGATAGGGCATGTGTGCATGGCGCTGTGTATGCTGTAGTGATGTGGAGTTTGCGCTGCTCAGACGATGCTTCGTGGCGGTGCAAAGATCAGCAGCCTGATTGAATGACTGATCAGGCTCATGCACTGTGACGCGACGCCGTAGTAGAGTGTTGTGATATGTTTAGATTTTTTCGATAAATGTGAGTTTGGGGGGTGCCGTATGACATTATGCTCATCCTTCTTTGCCCTTGTTCAGTTGATTTTCATTGTTGCCATTGCTTGCTATGCTGCCAGCTTTCTTGGCTGTGGTGTATGCCCAGTGCACTGTCATTGTCATTATCAGTGATAAGGCGTCATGCAGTGCACTTGGTCAAATTTATGTCATATCTTATCTAGCTCTTTGTAAGGTGCCGAAGGGCTGCTGACTTGAGTGGATGTGCCTTCAGCAGCCACCCTACCAACGTTGAATCATTCAGCGGCTGGGATGGTGACCATCCTGGTAGGCTGTTCCGGAAATCAGTACCTTTCTGTTCACTGGACCTCCAACATGGACCTCATCAGCCAATGCTATCCAGGTTGAACACAGGCAGCTAATGCAACCAAGAAAGGTGACTCACAGGCATGCATGTTGATGACAGGTTACTCTGCAGAAACATGCAAGCAACACAGGGGAAAGCAGTTCAGTCATAATTGACACTGTACAACAGGACTTCGACTTGGCACTTTGGCAACAGATTCAATCACAGGCCTCACAGTAGGCCTGGACACTGCCTTGGAGAACACCTGATGTGCAGACAGCATGGATGAAATGCTCAGATGCTGCAGCTTGCATACTGACTGAACCCAACACGTGTGCACTGTCAAAGTCTCTTGCGCTATGCACACAACTCATTTGTATGCAGTTGAGGCCTGGCAAAAATATTTGATATGCAGGCAGGATGGACGAATTACTTGGATGATCAAGCAGATTGCTTGCATATTGACTGCACCCCCCACCCCAGCCAACCACCCTCAGTGTAGTGCGCCCACAATGCTGTAGGTAGTCTCTTACGTCATGCACAGCGCTCCTTTGTGTGCAGTTGAGGCCTGGCAGGAACACCTGACATGCAGACATCATGGATGAATTACTTGGATGATGACGCTTGCATACCGACCGCACCCCTCACCCCTGCTACTCACTCCTGTGAAGTGCACCCACAGCGCTGTAGTAGTCTCTTGAGACATGCACAGCTCCCACTTGTGTGCAGTTGAGGCCTGGCAGGAACACCTGATGTGCAGACAGCATGGATGAATTACTTGGATGATGCCGCATGCATACTCACTGCACCCCACACCCCAGCCACTCACCCTCCGTGGACTGCACCCACAGCGCTGTAGTTGTCTCTTGCACTGCATGGCACGCCGAGCGTTCATCTGCGTGCAGTTGAGGCCTGGCAAGAACACCTGACATGCAGAAAGCATGGATGAAGTTCATGCTTTCTGCATGTCCAAGTAGTACTTGGATGATGCCGCTTGCATACTGACTGCACCCCACACCTCAGCTGCTTACTCCCGGTGTAGGGCACCCACAGCGCTGTAGTAGTCTCTTGCGCCATGCACAGCGCTCACGTGTGTGCAGTTGAGGCCTGGCAGGAACACCTGATATGCTTAAAGCATGGATGAATTACTTGGATGATGCCGCTTGCATACTGACTGCACCCCACACCTCAGCTGTTTACTCCCGTGTAGTGCACCCACAGCGCTGTAGTAGTCTCTTGCGCCATGCTCAGCGCTCACTTGCGTGCAGTTGAGGCCTGGCAAGATCACCTGACATGCAGAAAGCATGGATGACTTACTTGGATGATGCCGCTTGCACTGCAAGCCAATGATTGGCTGCACCCCACACCTCAGATGTTTACTCCTGGTGTAGGGCACCCACAGCACTGTAGTAGTCTCTTGCGCCATGCACAGCGCTCATTTGTGTGCAGGGGCCTGGCAAGAACACCCGGTGTGCCCTTCGGAAGGGCAGACAGGATGGATGAATTACCCGGATGATGCCGCTTGCATACTGGCTGCACCCCACACCCCAGCCACTAGCCGTCTGTGTTGGGCACCCAACGCGCTGTAGTAGTCTCTTGCGCCACGCACAGCGCTCACTTGTGTGCACTTGAGGCCTGGCAAGAACACCCGACATGCAGACAGCATGGATGAATTGCTTGGATGAAGCCGCTTGCATACTGATTGCCACCCGCACCCTGGCCACTAACTGCCAATGTAGTGCCCGCACAGCGCTGTAGTAGTCTCCTGCACCAGGCACAGCGCTCACTTGTGTGCAGTTGAGGCCTGGCAAGAACACCTGACATGCAGACAGCATGGTTAAATTACTCAAATGATGCCGCCTAAAACCTGATGAACCCTAAACAGTAGTCTGCCACAGCGGCTTTGGCACCAGGCTGGGCAGCATTTCAAGCATTACCGTCGCCCCTTCAGCATGATGTCCACTGCTGTAAGCATCAAATTTGTTTGCATCAGAATGCAATACAGCGCCAGACCGGACGCGTTCAGTACCAAGCCTGCCATGAGCAACTGTGCTGTTTGTGATGCATGCATGCGCAGCACATCGCATCCAGCCTCAGCCCCACAAGTTGGCATGTGGCAGCACGTCTTTATGAAACAGTCCCACCAACTGATCACTGACTCCAACATCCTTGCCACACCCAGCCTGTGCAATCAATTGGAGCCCTGCCAGGCCCAGGCTGGGCCAGGCTGGCCCAAGGGTTCAACCACAAAGAAGGTGACTTAGCCCGGTATGGCTTGCCATACAGCACAAAAGCTAAATCAACAAGTGATATCTTTAAAATGATGCTGGGTAAACACGGCCTTTTTGGAAGGTTACTTGCAAGGTCAATTGACACCCTTGTTCACACAGTCACCCGCCAGTATCCACTTTGTCCACAAAGGAACTGGATTATTTCAAACTTGCCAGTTATACCTTGTGCCTCGTGTACCTCAGCCAGCTGCAATTGCTCACAACTTCGTTCCGTAAATCGACTTCTCAGTCCACGTCACTGACGCTGCTGCGTCGCTGGAGTGCCACAAGGGCGTTGCTGCTCTTTGTAAAACTGTCAAGGCGATTACTGGCAAAGCGACAGCACGTAAGTGGCAGGTACAGCCGCTGGCTGCTGCTGTCTCCTGCTGCTGTCCAACAACAGGCCTCCCGACAATGTGAACTGCTCACCATCAACACTCCATTGACTGCTTGTGAATGCTTTTGTCTGCTTTCAGGCACTCCATGTCACTGCTACAGCTGCCGGACACCCTCCTGCAGGTGGTGCTGCAGTGCTGTGCTGGCAATGAACCTGCCAGCTGGGCTAGTGCTGCCAGGGCCCACAGCAAGCTGCACCAGGCAGCTGTGCTGGCCCTCACCAACATCACAGCAGACGTGCAGTACGGCGAGCGGAAGAAGTTGGACAGCCTGCTGCTATACTTGCAGAGGCATGCCCAGCACATTGACAGCGTACACCTGATCAGCGATATAGAGTTTGAGCTGGACGATGAAGTTTGTCACCGCGACAGCGACCTCATCAGCTTGAGCGTGCTGCCCAAAAACCTGCAGCTGTGCAGCCTTTGGTGCAGCAAGCTGTCCCTGCAGCTTCAAGAGCTGCCGCCGTATCAGCACCCAGGGCGCAAAACTCCCGCTCAGAAACGCGCTGACAAGCGCGCTAGGAAAGAAGCAGAACGCGTCAGGGAATGCAGTCAGCGTGTGCTGCAGGCTGGGGCACCTCTCCAGCAGCTTCGGCTGTGTGACTGCCTTTTGGAAGATGAGGGACATGGTGATGAGGTGTTGGCAGCAGTACTGGGGGAGCTGCCTGCACTTGAGCACCTCTGCCTTGACAGCTGCAAGGTCATGGATTATGGTGGCTATGTCAGGGAGTTTCACTGCACGGCTGGTATGTTTGAGCAACTTCAGCAGCTCACCTACCTTGAGCTTGTTGGCATTAGGCTGCATCCTTGGAAAGATATGTGGGAGGATTTGGATGATGAAGGGAACCAGGTGCAAGTGCTAGCGCAGCCAAATCTGCAGGCTTTGACCCGCCTGGTTGATCTGCGGCTGTCCTCAGCAGGTGGTGATAGCGTGTCTGCGGAGATGCTGTCAGGCGTGTCTCTGTTGACGCGGCTGGAGTTGTCGGGCTTCGAGGACTTAGATGCGGGTGTCTTAGCAGGGAAGACCCTGCTGCAGCACCTGCATGTGCCATACAAGAAGATGTCTGAAGGTAGTGATTATGGCGTGGGAGCATTGCTGTCCCAGCTGCAGCCCCTGCAGCAGCTGACATACTTGTGCTTGAGGAGCAGCTTGTGTGTTTATAAGGATGGGGTCAATCCTGCAGCAGCCTTCTCAGCACTGACTGCCAGCAGCAACCTGCAGCACCTTGACATTGGCTATTGTACAATGTCGAAAGGCGCTTGGGAGCACATGCTCCCTGCTGGCAGGCAACTGCCACAATTGCGGTCACTCAACATTTGCAGTTGGGAGTCAAGTACATGCAGCGGCTCAACAAATGGTTGCCCGTCTGGTCCTGAAGGCAGTCGCCTGGTCAGCTGCTGCCCTGGTTGCGGTATGTGAATATTCACGGCATGCGGCCCAGTGCAGAGTTGCTGGCCGCCCTGCAGGGTCTGAGCGGCTTGCACGTGTCAACTGATTACGTCAAGTACTGACTGCATTACCTAGTGTCAAGCCAGGATCAATGTCTTGCCAGCAACATGCAGCTTGTGAGCTGCTGCAACTGTGCATTACGTGGGCAGGGTTGCATCGTTGTGCAAGGTGGTGAGCTGAAATAAGCATGGTTACACCCCACCACAGATGGTTGTGTGGACGGTACGGTGAGATGTGAATGTGTCCCCTGGGGGATACAGTGTGCAACACGTGTTGAGCAATTTGTGGCAAGTTTGTAGGTGCAGCTCGCTGCATGCAGGTGTGTAGAGTGCTGTTGTGTTGACAGATGATCGCATGACAAATGCACTTGTTGGAGTACTGCAGCTGCGTGTGTTGGCGTCAGGTGCAAAGGGCACCCTAAGGCCTCCAGGTTTGGTCATTGGCATGCTTATGGTGCACGCAGCCGTGTGTGTTCGTATAAGGGTGTTATAGTGACAACATGCAGCTGTGTTTTGATAGAAAGGTGCTACAGTGACAGCATTTCCTCTCACATCCTTGACATGCTCACAGACACTGTTGTCTTCAAAGTGATGTTGCTGTTGTGGATTTTGAACAGGTGGTTCTGCCGCAGCCTGCAGCCGCATGTTCTGTATGACTGACTGAATGGCACTTGCTTGTCCTCTTTCATGCTGTCAGTGCTGCAGCTTGGGACCACTTTTGCACCAGTCACAACACACAAGCATGCCTCAACGTGTGGTTTCCCCCTCCCTAAGGACCAAACCTTGGACAGACCGACATTGGAGGTGCAAGCACACAGACACCTGTGGGATGGAGATGAGAGTATTGGTGGCTTGGGTTGCACCTGAAAACGTTTTATGCACCTGGCAGATCTTGCCATGGGTCTCGAGCCAGGTTTCAGGAAGACCCCACCCACCCAAGAACTCACCTATCACGTCCGCATCCGACATCGATGCTAACGTAATATCTTTTCATGTTTTGATGCCAAGACGCCCAAACCAGGAGTCTGGCAAGTCCGTAGTTTCAAGTCATCACACTCAAACGCAAACCGAAATCCATAGCTGCTGGCCTTGCAATAATCCTGAACACTCTGAGACTGTGTCCAGCAGCCCATGACAGCTAGCATCAGGCCTCTGGGGTGCTGTTGACCCCCAGACAGCAGTGCTGTCAACAGCAGGGCTCACAGCTGGCATGGTGCTTATAGCTGGCACGGTCTTTGCTTGGGCTGTCTCGCTCAGACTTCTCAGTGAGGCCCTGTTTGCTGCTCTGGGACTGTGGCTCAGCGTATGGCTGTCCCTGGGTCTCGGCATCCTGGGAGTGTTGGGACTGTACCCACCCCCTAGCTCATCCAAGGTGAGTCTGCCTGGCAGCTGAAGCAGTGCAACAAGCAGTGGGAAAGAGTGTGTCCTGCTGCGTTTGCATCACTGGGAAACCCTTAAGGGGTTCAAGCCTGCACAAGCATGACCCGGCTTCTCCCGCCCCTGCTGCTGAACACAGGAGACGGGCAAACAGAGTGAAGCGCAGCGGGTTGCACAGCAACAGCAGCAGCTGGATCCCTTTGCCACATACGGAAGAACCCACCTGCCTGTGGGACAGGTGCGCACACATGTGATTTCACATCTTTCTGTTTGTAGTGCCTGCATCAAACAAAGGTACTGTTTCTGCACCACAGTCAGGGTGCGGGCTGGTCGCAGTGTCTGTTACTATATGCTGCAGCGCCGTGTGATTGTCACTTGCGCCAGCTGCTATCGACTGTAGGCACTGGCTGCGTTTTGACTTGGTGTCATGTTCCCGCCCTCTGCGCACAACATTTGCGCAACAGCAGGGCAGCACAGCTGGTGGTCATGCCCACACCAACTCCTGGGTTCAACCAGCAGCCCTGCACGTCACTTGATGCCTCCCCCAGGCCCCCTGTGCAACAGCAGCCGCACACAATTAGCACTGTAAACTTGCCGCGTCTGCATGCAACTTCATCACCCCCATCCCCCGCCTGCCCTCCTTGCATATTTCCTGTGTGTATCTCTTATGCAGGGCACCACAGCTCGTGACGATGACCACATTCAGTCCTGGGTTCAGTCAGCAGCGCTGCATGCAACCCACTGCAGCCCCCCAGGCTCCCTCTGCAACAGCATCACCAGTCCCCCACCGGCCCCCAAGGACCCTTTTTCCCTAGAGAGCAGCAGCAACGGCAGCAGCAGCACAGCCAACACCAGCCAGGTGGTCAGCACAGCCATCGCAAAGGCTGCAGCAGAGCGCATGCTGCAAGCATATCAGACTGCAGGAGGGGGCCTGCATGAGGCTGCTCCAGCAGCGGTGGCGGTGTGGGCGACCTCCCACCTGCTGGCGCAGAGGGTCAGCGAGCAGCCCAACCTGGATAAGGTAAGCATGCTGCAAACACACCAGGGGTGGAGGAGGGAGGGATGCATGAGGCTGCTCCTGCAGCTGTGGCTTGCTGCTCAATTGTTGATAGCTGCAAGGGCCAGCCAGCTGGTTCCAAGGCAAGGTGAGCGTGCTGCAAGCATATCCACAGGGAGATGCGGCTTGCATGAGGCTGCTCCAGCAGCGGTGGCGGTGTGGGCTACCCCCCCTGCTGGCGCAGAGGGTCAGCGAGCCTTGTCTTCAAAAGGCGCGCATGCTGCAAACATAGCAGGGGTGGAAGGGGATGCATGCGGCTGCTCCTGCAGCAGTGGCTGTATGTGCGATACTCAGTAGCTCAAAGGGTCAGCGAGTGGCAGCATCAGGGACTCTTATGTATGTTCCCCATACACTGTAGCAGCGCCTGGCTGAGCGCAATTTGTGTGCGGGCGGCTGGGCTGCGACACACAGACACTCCCTTTGTGTGCAGCAATAGCAGCAGCAGCGGGGCAGCACTGCGGCCACGCAGGCGACGTGTATGCACATCTTCACTGCGGCAGCACATGGCTGGCCAACATCACTGTGCAAGTCAACCCACCGCCCTTTGGGGCCAACGGCCTGTGGGTGCATCTGTACAGCATAGCGATGTATGCAGTGCAGATACACCACAGGTTGTTGGCCCCAAAGGGCGGTGGGTCGACTTGCACAGTGCTGGTGGTGCAGGGGCTGGGGTTGGTTGAATGCGCAGGCTTGAAGCGGGGGCTCATAAGTGGGTGGCAGGGTAGCAGGAGGGAGGGTGGATGGGTGGCAAGGGGCAGGGCTGCGGGATGGATGTCACAATAGGCAGCAGTTAGCGTAGCCATTGCATGGTCGACGGGTCAAGTTGATGCATTTCTGTTTCTCTTGTGCAAGGGGGTTATCTGTTTGCTTCATTCACCTGCCCCCCCCCCCCCCCCGGGTCTGGGCAACTCAACAATCCTCTCCACGCACCGTGTTGTGCACTGTGTCTTGTGCAGGGGCGGCGTGTGTCTGCTGCATCCTCACTTACCCCCCCCCCCCCTTCTCCATCAAATCGTATTTGATGAATGCAACTCAATGGGTCTCTGCACACACTGTGTTGTGCGCTGTGTGTTGTGCAGGGGCGGCGTGTGTCGGCTGCTACCCCGCTACCGCGCCCCCCTCCCCGCGCCCCCACCCAGCAGTTGCCTACGACGAATGCAACTTGACAGGCCTCTTCACACCCCGTGTTGTGCTTTGTGCGCTGTGCAGGGGCGGCGTGTGTCTGCTGCGTTCTCATTACCCCCTCTGGAGTATGAGGCATCTGCTGAGATGCAGCAACAGCTGGAGGCAGCAGCGCCTGACGAGTTCATGTGCCCCCTGGGCAGGTGAGCACAGCATAGCCAACATAGCCAGCTGCTAGCTGCGGAGGGCGCCACACCCAACACACCAGCTGTCTTCTTACCACTGCAACAAGGCTTCAACAGGGGCAAACCTAAGTTATCATCTACCTAAACACAACAAAGTGCCCCTTGTTGACCTGCATTCTCTAGCGAGTGCCTTCAAGACACACAGAGAGCAGTCAGCCAGCCATCCAGCCAGCCAGCCAGCCAGGCAGGCAGGCAGGCAGGCAGGCAGGCAGGCAGTGTTTATCACAAAAAAGCCCCGGGCAGTCAGTCAGTCAGTCAGTGTTCGTTACAAAGAGGCCCCAAGAGGCCCAGCCGACCCAATGCAAGCACAGGGACCCAATCCATGTCCCGCCCTTGTGACTCAAGGGCGCCACCAAACCTACTCAGGACATGCCAAGCACCTGTAGCACATAAGCTAAGTGGCGGGCCAGTCAGTCAGTCAGCCGGGCACTCACTCACTCACTCGCCGGGCAGTCAGTCAGTCAGTGTTCGTTACAAAGAGGCCTCAAGGACCCAGCCGACCCGATGCAAGCCCCGGGACCCAAACCATGTCCCGCCCTTGCAACTCAAGGTGCCACCAAACCTACTCAAGACAGCCCAACCACCTGTGGCACACAAGCTGTGTTAGCATGCAACATGCACAAGGCGTAACAGGCTCTCTCACTCATTGTTTGTTACATTGAGATCCCCGAAAGACCCAGCCCACACCATGGGGCCTGACCAACGGGCAGTCAGTCAGTCAGTGTTCGTTACAAAGAGGCCTCAAGGACCCAGCCAACCCGATGCAAGCCCCGGGACCCAATCCATGTCCCGCCCTTGGGCCTCACTCACTCACTCATTGTTCGTCGCTGACAGGGCCTGACAAGCCAGGCAATCAGTTTGCGCAGTATTTTCCGTACCACTCTCCCCTGTTTGTGGTAACTCAGGCCGTGTAGTTCAATTGGATAGAACGCTGGTCTACGGAACCAGAGGCTGGAGGTTCGAGCCCTCCCATGGTCAGCTACTGTGCACAGTAGCTACATCCACGTGGATGTAGATGTCCTCAATGGACTATGCACCCGCTGCCACAGTGACCTGTATGCTGTGTGGATAGGCCGCATATGGAGTTGTGCTGTTGGGTGCAATCATACCGGGTATTTTGGCTGCCAGCAGCGGCGGCCGCCCGTTCAAGGCAGGCAGTTGCCCACAGTTGACCTGTGCATGTTGCTTATCTCTCAGCTGCACGGGGTGGTGGGTACTGCTGCTTACCTGTCAGGTCTTGATCCGGCAGTGGTTGTCATGACAAAACAAAGTACAATGGCAGTCAAATTGCATGGTGCCATATCACAAACTTTTAGTGCCCCATTTTATGCAGCACATTGATGTAACTGTAGCAGGTGCCAGGAGCACTGCTTGACATGACACATGATGCAAACCTCAACACTCTGCTAGATGTACACATTGCGTCATAGAGCAGTAGACAGCGTTTGACCATGGGAGGGCTCGAACCTCCAGCCTCTGGTTCCGTAGACCAGCGTTCTATCCAATTGAACTACACGGCCTGATATACCATCAATTGGGGAGAGCAGTTCAAAAAATGCTGCGGCAAGATTGCCTGGCTTGTGCGCCTGGGAGTGGGAGTGTTCTGTTGCCCAAGCTGTTGTGGCCCAGCTACAACAGCACATATCAGGTTGGTTCCCTGGGCCCCTTGAGCCCCATCATGTCTTGTGTATGTTGTGTCCCGGGGCCAATGGGATCCCGGGTGCACGCCCCCTGCACAAGGGTGTGTGGCGTGTGGTGTGCCTTGCAGCCATCAATGCTATGGACATGGGTCGGAAGGCAGCCAACTTTGCGGGTTTGCAGCAGCATCGAGCAGCGGTAGACGCAGCGCAGCAGCAGCTACCAACAGTCCCCGATGATCAGCAGCTCATCACTGACCTCTTGCAGCCTGCAGCCCTCTCTGACTTGCAGCAGCAGCATCGGGAGCAGGTCCAGCAGCGCCGGCAGGCGCTCACGCAGCTTGAGCAGCAGCAGCGGCAGCAGCAAGCCGCTGCTAAACTGGAGGAAGTGAAGCGGCAGGCAGTAGCCCGCTTTTGGGAGTTGTTGCAGGATTTTGTTGTGTTGCGTGTGGCTCCAGCGTCTTGGTTCCCCCAGCTGGCCCCTGACCACCCTTTTTTGCGGGTGAACAGTGATCTGTTGGGAGTTCACTGTGCTTCTCCAGCCTTGCCTGATGGTTGACTGCCTTGCATGTCTCCTGTTGTGCTTGGTGTTTCTGGTTGCTTTACCCTGTTAGCCGACGGGGCGGGGGCAGTGATGCATGTGCCAGCTTGGGTTGGGTCAGCTAGTCATGCTTGCATTGCCATGTCAGCTCTTTCACTGCCTGCTTGTCTGCGTCAGCATGTGCATGTGCGTTCTTGGCCGCGCATCCGTTCGCTTTATGCCTTGTGCGTGTTTCATGCTAACACAGCTTGTGTGCCACAGGTGGTTGGGCTGTCTTGAGTAGGATTGGTGGCGCCTTGAGTTACAGGGGGTGCGAGTACCGAGGAGTACAGCTGGGGATGGCTGGGAGGAGTACAGCTAGAGTACTGCTGCCAGACCAAAGGCTACAAGGGCGGGACATGGATTGGGTCCCGGGGCTTGCATCGGGTTGGCTGGGTCCTTGAGGCCTCTTTGTAACGAACACTGACTGACTGACTGCCTGCGGGACATGGAATGGGTCCCGGGGCTTGCATCGAGTCGGCTGGGTCCTTGAGGCCTCTTTGTAACGAACACTGAATGACTGACCTGCGTAGGGTGGTGGCGCCTTGAGTGACAAGGGCGGGGCATGGATTGGGTCCTGGGGCTTGTGGTGGGTCGGCTGAGCCTCTGGGTGACTCTTTGTGACAAACACTGACTGACTGACTTCACATAACAGCAGCCCTGTATCGTGGACTGGATCCAGCGCACTCACGTGCTTACTCTAGGGCTTAGGGGTGTAAGGTTCACAACCATACCTACATGTTCATTCACCCGCTCATTCGTCTCTCGACTTGTCTCCCACCCATCTACGGCACACATGTTGGGTATTCAGGTGGTGTTCTCACAATTCAATGTTGCCGCCTTCTTGACCTCACCTATCTTTGTGCAGGGTGCTGATGGTTGACCCCGTGTTCACCCCCAGCGGCTTCACCTACCACCGGCCCTGCATCATGGACTGGATCCAGCGCACGAGCAGGGACCCAGCGCTGGATGGCTGCCCCCTGTCGCCCTCGCAGCTGTGCCCCAACGTCAACCTGAGGGACCAGATCGCCACCTGGTTGCAGCGCCAAGGCGTGGAGTGCTGACCCTGGGCTACACTGCTGCTGCACCGCCATGGCGTGGGTGGTTTCGAGGCCTCACAGCCAGGGCTTGGGCACCACAGCACGAGCAGGTGCCGCGCTGCAGCACCAGGGCGTGGAGTGCTGAAGCCAGGCTGTACTGCTGCTGCCGCGCCATGGTGCGGGGGGTTTGGAGGCCTCACGGCCACAGGCAGGGTGTGGATACCACAGCAGCAGCTGCTGCCGTGCTGCAGCGCCAGGGCGTGGGGTGCTGACCCCAGGCTGTACTGCTGCTGCAGCGCCATGGCGCGGGCGATGTGTAAGCCTTACAGCCACAAGCAGGGCTTGCTTACCAAAGCAGCAGCAGCTGCGGTGCTGCAGCACCATGGCGTGGAGTGCCACGGCGTGGGCGGGATTGTGGAGGCACCAACCCCGCAAGCAGAGCTTGGATACACAGCAGCTGCAAGAGCAGCAGTGCCAGGGTGTGCTGGGCTGAGGCTGGCTGCGTGTGTGATAATGCGGTGTGACCAATCTGCGTCGCTTTCAGCAAAGGCCCCGAGTTGAGGCCTAGCACCGGCACGTGCTCATCAGTCGTGCTTGCAGCTAGCACGGATGGGATTAGGGGAGGTGGCAGGTTGGAAAAGGGTAATAGGGCTGGTGTGTTTGAGGTGTGTGCTGCCGCTGACTTGCAGCTTTGACCTGCAGGTGTGTTGACGCTGACTATCGCAGCTTGTGTGGGTGTGGGTGAATGACATTGGGGTGCTGCCGTTGCAGGCTGTGCTTCGGGTGCAAGCTGTGGTACAAGGATGCGGGCCATCTTGAATGTGTGCTTTGCTATGCCAAGCCGCCTTGTGTGTGCATATGTTGGCCCATCTGTGTGTTTTTTTTTGGTGTTCCTGGGTTGTGTGATTGAATTGTGTGACTGCTGCAGCGCGCACTGCGGCTAACGGCTCGTTGCTTTTGGTGTGCTGCGATTTTCAAGCTGCTGACAATCTCACTGCGTCGTGGGCTTTGAATGTGTGACATGTTGCTGGGACAAGAGGGTATGTTTGTCAGCTGGCAGGCATCTACCTGCCCAAACGCGTTGCGTTAAATGCTTTGTCCTTTGTGTGTGAGTAGCTGGGCAGGCATGCAGCCGTGCGCTGCAGTGGTGCGAGGTTGAGGGGTGAGGGTGCAGGGTGCTGAACACGCACAGGGAGCAACGTCCCTCTGCACATTGCAAATGACTCAATGAAGCCCAGTCCAGCCTCTTGCTGATGCCCGCAGCAATAGCATGCCGCAGCTGATTTGCTTGTGTGCGTCGACGTTTCTGTGACCAATGCTTTGCTTCCTGGGTGGTGTGGATCCTGCCAATGCACACATGCAGGCATGCGTGTGTGGGTCCTATAAGCGTGCGTCCATGCAGATGCTGTGCTGTGTGTGTTTTGGTCAGCAGCATACCGTGTGTGGGCGTTGCTTGGTGCAGCAGCAGGCACCAACTGAATGCAGGCGAATTGGCTTGCTTCAGGGTTCAGCCTGGGGGCACCCTGGAGACGTGGCGGCAGCGACCAACGCGGTGTGCCTGGCACTCCGCGTCATCTTTACTATCTATCAGGGTTCAGCAGCAGGGTCTATTGCAGTGCAGTGCAGGGCTGAAGGTGTTGGGTATTTGTCCGTGAAGGTTACTGGATAGTGGTAGATTGGTAGGAAGGTCAAGCACGTGAGCAGTGGTTTCCGTAGGCTGGCTGGGTAGGGTAGTCAGTTGTAGGCAAAGGCAGCAGGCAGTGTCATGTGAAGCAGGTTGTGTGTACATGTGATGTGGGTGTGTATTTATGACACAATGTCTTGCAGGTGTTGTGGCATGTCGTAAGCAGCTTTGTGTGTGGCCACCTGCCGCACGGTAGCATCCAATGTTGTAGGGATAGTTGACAGGGCATTTGCTGACTTTGACCAGACATGTCAATCAACCATGCTGTCAGGCATAGCATCGTGTTAGCACAGTATAGCATGCCGCAAGGGTCAGGTCCTGCACTTCTTTTCAGCACTGTGGCAGAACTGGGCCTCCCCAAAAGCTTGGGTGCTGTTTCTGGTGGTGCATGCTTGCATGCCACACCAGGCGGAAGTGAATTGTGACTTGTGTCGTTCTGCCATGTTGGTTATTTTGCCGTGAGTAGACAGACACTACTTGTGTGCACAGGCTCCAACTTGCAGCCCACAGTCCTCAACAGTACTGTCAACCGTCCGCGTGGAAAGCCTCGATTGGAACATCAGCAGCCATGCGGCACCATGTTGCAGCCCTTACTTATGAAAATAACATGGTGTCACTCGGCCAATCTGCTGCGCTGGTCAAACTGCACTCACGAAAGTGCAGAAAACCGTAACAAAAGCACACTGCCACAACACACACGACTGGCATGTGCATGCCAGAATCGGTGACAAAACATACGGCGGCTGCTGACACAGGCTCAACACAACACATGTCCCTCAGCTAGGCGCACACACACATGCAGGCATTTCCACGCCTCCAGCAGACAAAATTGTGTTGTGTGCATCCTGACCCCTGTTACTCCTGCATGTGTGTCCCCTAGGCATGGGGCCCCACCCTGCTGCAAGCCAGGCGTTACTGCAGTGGGTTTGACCCTGCCAAATAATACCCGCCACCAAGACACTCATGCGAGCATCAGGCATGGTCCGGTCAAGCCACTGTACCCTCATGGTGACCTGGCCATTCCTTTTGTGATGAAGCATCCATGCTGGGGTGACACATAGTGACTATGATGCTTGGGAACCTCGCCTTACCCGTCAGTGCCCTGCCACTTGAGAAATGGACTGTTTCACTCCCTGTCCTCCCTGAATACATGCTTGCAGCACCAGCTCCAAAAATCAACTCATGGGCAACTACTAAGCACACACACACACACAGAGTGATGTGACAAGACAGTACAGACACCAGAGCAAGCAACCCTCAGCACAAGCAACGTGCATCGCCCACCTAGGGTTACAGCAGCCCTGAACCCTGACAGCAGGGCAAGGGCGGCCCCAAACCCTGACAACACAACCATGCAATGTCCCTGCGTCACACAGCCGCACCGGCACACAATGAGGGTCTTGCAGACCTCGTCTGCAAGCACAGCATCAACCTAGAGGGCGACATTGCAACCATTGCAACCACGGCAAATGCTGCAGAAGGGAGAAGGGTATTGATCCCTCTGGCCAGCTCTCATGACACCAAGCCAATCATGGATGCCAATCCACCACCAACAGCAAGCTTGCTGGGGGCCCTCGCCCAGCCCTGGACCCAAAATGGGCCCCAGACCCTTCCAACTGAACCTTCACGCAATCCCCTTGCTCAGAACCAGCCCAGGAACTTCCACCAGGGCCATCACACGCCAAGTGTGATAACGAGTGACAGGAAACCAAAGATGGCTCCATACAGGAACAACTTTGGGCCCCTGTCCATCAAAACCTAGACGCCACATGGCATTGAGCATGCCAGGACCCCTGAACCCCAGCAAACACAGCCCAAAACCCCAAAACCCCAGCAAACACATCTCAACACCCGACACGCCCCCACTGAGTGACTCAGAACCAGCCCAAGAACTTCCACCAGGGCCATCCCACGCCAAGTGTGATAACGAGTGAGAGGAATCCAAAGATGGCTCCATACAGGAAGAACTCCTGGAGGCTGTTGTAGCCGCTGCCGAAGAAAATGGCTGCCTGTCCACTGGCAAAGTGGGTGATGCCGCCAAACAGGTTGCCGTTGTATGCCAATGACAAGGCGGACAGCATAGGGGGACAGCCTGCAGGCAACACAAAGAGGGAGGGGTGGCACAAAGCATGTGCGAGCAGGTTACAGCCTGTTTTGATACTTCATGGGTCCATGTACGTCGACAGCGTGTGTGGTGGGCTTGTGGTGGTGTGGTGGGTGGGTGGGTGGGTGGGTGGGGTGGGGGGGGGGGTGGGGGTGTGTGTGGGGGGGGGGGGGGGGGGGCTGCCTGGCCACTGGCAAAGTGTGTGATGCCACCAAGCGCTGCCAGCGTCATGGCCAGAAATGCTGCGCACAGTCCCACCAAGGCAATGCCACCCTCCACTCTGTCACAACTGCTGCCCCACCAACCCCTTGCTTCACACCCACTGCAGTGCACACCAACAAGTGCTTTGCTCCCCCCCCTGACAGCAAGCAAAGCTACAGCTAACCTGCTGCCAGCATATGGCCAGGACTGCTGCGTACAGAGCACCACTGCAACCCCATCCTCCTCTTTGTCGCCACTTCCCCACCACCCCCTCGCTTCACAACCATTGCAGTGCACACCAGCGCACGTACTTTGCTGCCCCCCCCCCCCACACACACACACACACACACACACACTTCTGCTGTTTGTACACACAAACAGCAGAAGTGCCATGCTCACCTGCTGCCAGCATCATGGCCAGGAATGCTGCGTACAGAGCACCAATGTGTGCCGTCTGGCTGGCAAACAGGTAGTGCAGCCCAAAGAAGGCTGTGTGCAGGATGAAGAACACAGGCTGCACAGGAGGCAACAACAAGTGGCGGGCAGGCAGAGGGGCAGAACGGTTCAATGGGGATGCTCTGTTGAGGCAGCACAAAGGTGTCAACGCATGCTAGAGCAGCAGGAGCACTGTTGCTGCGGGGCATCTAGGTGGCTATAGTACTCGCTCCCTGCAACGCCCCTTCGCCCTCAAGCTACCTCATCTGGGTTCTCACTTCCCCCACCCCCTGCCCCCTGGATAGCCCTCCCTTTCAGTATGAAATCAGCCACTCACCTCCCATCCCAGGTTCAGGCTTGTGAGCTGCTGTCCCACCAGTCCTGCAAAGGTGCTGATCAGCCCACTCTCATTGAGGCCGTTGCTCATGCTGATCAGGATGGCAAACCAGATCAGGGTGTCCCAAGCAGGGCTGTACTCCAGACAGTCACGCCACGTCAGCACACCTGAGGGAAAGTGGGGGGGGGGGGCGCAGCCAGAGTTTAGGCGTGAAGGGGGCGTGCACGGGTGAGCGTCACAACCCAACCTACACCATACCAGGGTACCATGCAGGGCTGTACTCCCGACAGGCACGCCATGTCAACACACCTGAAAGCAACACCGGGGGCAGGGTGCGTTGGGGGTTGAGGTGGGGGAAAGGCACGGGGTGTGGAGGGTGGTGGTGGTGGTGGTGGTACAGCCAGTTTAGGGCGAGAACAGGGGTGAACAAGGGTGAGCGTCCAGATAATCAAACAGCCACGGAGAGTGTCACAAAGAAACATAACCTAAACCACACCGGGGTGTTCCATGCAGGGCAGTACTCCAGACAGTCATGTCACGTCAGCACACCTGAAAGTGAGGCAAAGGGGCAGGCATACAGAGAAGGGGAGCCCCAGTGCCAGGTTCCAGGGTTATGAGTACATGGGGGAGGGTGTCTAAACCCTGCCTTGTGGGGTTTTGCCATGCAGGACTGCACTGCAAACAGTCACACTACTGCCTGCTGTTCAACCCTTTGTGCTGCATCATATACTCACAACCCCCTCCACCTACCCCCCTTGTTGAACCCTCTCACATATGGACACGCAGTGTTGTAACACACTGGATTTTGTGTACAGGCTGTGCATTCTGAAGAGCACAGCCAATCTTCCTGTCCCCCACAACCCCCAACACCCCCACCTCCCCACCCATGGGTTGTGGCACTCGGCCAATTGCGGAACTTGGACAGAGAATGCCACCGCAGCAGTGACCAAATCGAGCTGTCACACCGCAGTCAAATCCTGATAAGCGGTTGGCCTGTACCAAGACTTCACTGCGGTGCTACAGCTCTATGTGCTCCCTACTGCCGTAACACAGTCCATACAAGCCCAACAGGTGCCTGCCAGAGGCATTGAATAAACCGTTGATCCTTTATTGCGGCCTAGGCCACAATACCCTCAGGGGTGTCACATCATTGTTGCAGCCATACAGCAGCTCTCAACTAGGTCATTTCACAGCGATCAGGCTACATTGCGGCTGTTGCACTGCAGTTATGTCCACGTGGCCGTGTGCCGACAACGTGGAGATAACTGCAGTGCAGCAGCCGGATGTGGTCGCCACCAGTGTGGAACAGTGAGGTCGGATAAAATGGCGTCTCCAAACATTCACAGCACCACTGCTCCACGTCTTATCACTAGCTAGTTGACATGTCCACCAACACCTGATGCAAAACCTCCCCCCCCCCCCCAAACACACACCTGTGCACAGCAGTGTTCCCAGGGCCAACATCGCTGCCAACCCTTCAACAAAGCCTTGAGAACATGTGCGCCAGTTCAAAGACCCTTAGACACATCCATTGCACAACACCTGCTGCAGCCCCCCCCCCCCCCACACACACACACACAAGTAATCCCTGTGCTAACACACACACATACATATGGTAGTGACATACCTGTGCACAGCAGTGTTCCCAGGGCCAGCATCGCCGCCAGAACCGCAGGGCATCCGATGGCGTCTCCAAACATCCACAGCACCACTGCTCCACTGATGGTGGCCAGGGTGATCAGCTCTCCCTTGCTCATGGGGCCCATGGCCTTCAGGTTGGCCTTAGCCAAATTAGGGGCCTCAGGGGTGTCCTTCACCTGTGGAAAGATGGGGATGATGACAGTGTGAGGGTAGAGTCGGTGAACTAGGGGGCTTGGAGGCGAGGCAGGAGTGTGGTGTGCACATTGTGCTTATGGTCCTGGTGTCTAATAAGTTGGAAAGGTGAGAACTTAGGTTTGGCTCATGGGGCCCATGGCCTGCAGGTTGGCCTTGGCCAAATTTGGGGCCTCAGGGGTGTCCTTCACCTGTGATTGTGCGCAGGGGAAGGGGGGGGGGTGGGGTGAGGGTGCTGGTCAAAGGATGGGGGGCGGGGGGGGGGTCATTTTTGGAGGTTACCAACTTCTACTCGGAGTGACCCCCGCATTGCCCATGTGGGGCATCTGCAGGAATGTAAGTGGTGGCTTGAGTCGTTTCAACGCCCACAGCCTTCAGGTTGGCCTGGACTAGGCCAGGGGCCTCAGGGGTGTCTTTTACCTGTGGGAGCCCCCCCCCCCCCCACACACACACTTGCATGTCCAAAGTATGCTAGCTACTCAAGTAAGCCCTATGCTAACAAAAAACACACCCACACAAACACAAACACAAGCACGTATGAGTACACATGCACCCCCTCTGCTGACACAAAGTCGCCGTTGCCACCCTCATGTCCCCCTCGTCTCCCCTGTGCACCCGCCCCCAACCTGTCCCCCCTCCCCTTTCGCCTGCCCCCCCCCCCCTTCCCCCTGCCCCACCCCCCCCTCCTCCTCCCCCACACTCAATTACCTCTGGTGGGAAGAGTTTGAAGAGCAGTAAGGGAGTGATGCCCCCCTCCCCCAAAACATACATACACACACATACACACACAACGGTTTCCTTTCTCCAAGCCCCCCCCCCCCACGGGGGGGAGGGGTCTCAGTCAAAAAGGTTTCCCCTTTGGCCCTAACTCAGGGCCAAGGCGACTGGACCGCCTCACCTCTGGTGGGAAGAGTTTGAAGAGCAGTATGGGAGTGATCACCATGCCTAGGATGGCCTGAGGCAGGCAGCCAATGAACCAGGTGGTCCAGGCATCAGGGACAATGACACCTACAGGCAACAACAACAGGAGCAGGATGAGACACCACCAGCAGCAACGGCAACAGAAGACATTGCCTCAAGACTGGGTTTGTGTCTTGCAGACTGGGTCTGTAGCCCCCTTCTCTACACCTGCAGTTTCCCTCCCTCCTCCCCACCCCCACCTCTGGTACCCCCCCCCCCCCCCCCACACACACACACACACACCCCGTCAACCCCCCCCCCCCCCCCACACACACACACCCCGTCAACCCCCCCCCCCCCCACACACCACACACCGTCAACCCCCCCCCACACACACACACACACTCACCCAATTCTGCTGCCAGGTTGAGGCACAGCAGGTTCTGTGCCCCACTGGTCAAGAAGAGTGCTGATGAATAGCTGCTCTGCTGCAGCTGACTCTGCATCAGGAATGCCCCCATCTTCTTGCGCACACCCTTCTCAGGGTCATCACCAACTGACTTGGACAGGAACTTGATGATGGGCACAAAGATACCACCTGTAAGGTGGGAGGGGGGAAGGCAGAGGCAGGGGTTGGGGGGAGGGGCGGCATTGCTGCGCTTGACGCCGTAGTGGTGGTAGTGGTGGCCGTGGTGGTGGTGGCGGTGAGGGTGGTGGTGGTGCAGCAGCTCGGACAACAACAGGAACGCTCCCATCTTCTTGCGCACACCCTGCCCAGGGTCATCACCCACGGACTTGGACAGAAACTTGCTGATGGGGGCAAAGATACCACCTAAAAGGTGGGGGGGGGGGGGTGTTGCAGGGCCAGGGGTTTTGGGGGATGGGGGAGTGGGTCATTGCTGCCGTTGGGGCAGGACGCTGGTGCGGTGATGTGATGGTGGGAGATTTGTGATAGATCAGACGGCAGAAGGCAGGCCCCATCCTTTTCCGCACACCCTTCTCTGGGTCATCACCCACTTGGACAGGAACTTGATGATGGGCACAAAGATACCACCTGCAGGACAGTGTTGCATGTTGGGGAGGACGAGTGCAGGTGGATGGGTGGGTGGGAGGGTGGCTGTTTCAGACTTGTGGATTGGCCGGCAGGGTTGGTGCTGGTGACGGCGGTGGTGGTGCAGTAGCTCAGGCGACATAAGGAAGACACGCCCCTTTGCCTTGCGTACACATCTCCCAGGATCATGGTGTTTCATTATCACCCTGCGTGATGGACATGTGCTGCACATGCTGCCGTGCCCCCCCCCCCCCCCCCCCCCCCGCGCGCGCGCCTGCGCCTCCCAAAACACAAGCTCACAAACAAATCAGCCCATAAGGGAGCACATCATGTCTTTCACCCAGGACTCCACCCTGCTGCACCGCAAAAAACACCAGGTAATGCAGTCTGGTGGCTCTGCCTTTTTTGGTCAACCCGGTGTAGGTGGTGCACACCACCGCAGGGGAGACGATTTATGAGGTTCACCTGGCTCGACCCTGGTGGACGATGCCATTGTTGTTTGGCAAAAAAATTGTCCATGTAACATACTCCCCCTCCCCCAGTACTACTCACCTGCGCGTGCTGTTGTTGATGGGAGCGCTGGTGACAGCAGCACCTCTGCAATGCTGAGGCCGTAAGCCAGGCCCAGTGTAGACTTGCCCATGGCTGCCACGAATATGTTGGCCAGGCGCTCACCAAGCCCTGTCTTCTCAAAACCCTTGGCGAAAAAGAATGAGATGACAATCAGCCAGATCACCTCACTCGTCATGGCGGACATGGCCTGTGTTTGTGGTGGGGGGGGGGGGGGGGCAGAACGAATAGGGGGGGGGGGGGGCAGACAAGCACATGGTCAGGATAATTGGGTAGAGTGGGCATTTGCTGTGTGTATTCTCCTTCCCCTAACCAAAAAATGACATGACAATCAGCCAGATCACCTCACTCGTCATGGCGGACATGGCCTGTCAGGGTGGATGGGGGAAGCAGGGGGGTGGGGATACAATCACACATCCACACAACAACACAATGCTTGGCACCACGATTAAGATTGATCAGCCATATCACCTCAGTTGCCATGGCGGACATGGCCTGTTGGTGGTTGTGTGTATGTGTGTGTGGGTGGGTGGGTGGGGGGGGGGGGGGGGGGGGCAGGGGGGGGGGGGGAGTGACAGGGGGTACACACATCCATAGGATGCTTGAGTGCATGGGCTGGTGTGGGGAGCAGTTGACCTCCTCAACATCAAAGGCAGAAAATTGGTTGGATACTGTACTGTAAGATTGGAGTCGCCAGCGGCCAATTTGTTCAACAGCCATTGCTGACAGGGCCTTTGGGGGGGTTGGGGGTGGGGGGGGGCGGCCAAAAAAGCACAGGTCAGGGTTGTTGGTTGGAGCGGTGTCATGGGTGAGCGATGATGTGCGTCACCTCAAAACCGTTGGCGCAAAGATGACCAACGCAAATGCCCATCAGATGCCTTCACTAATCATGGCTGACATGCACTGGGAAGGGGGAGGGGGGCATCAGCTACATGACAAAGCACACCAGTGAAAGGCAAGCTACACACATTGAAGGTGGATGTATACTGTATCAGTTGCTTTGTTGTGGTGGCAGGTGGTTTTTGCATGTGTGTGCGTTGCTGTAAATGTCCAGCTTTACAGCCACGCACACATGCACACCCACCAACCCGCCACCACAACAGCACACCCGTCACACTACACCTCCACCCCCAAGGTGCCTTTTTTGTTGTTGTCTCCCCAGTGGGCTGGTTCCAGGCAGCGTGTTTGTTGATTCTAGAGCTAGGGAGGCACCCACGCACCCCACCCAGCCACCAGGTGGACTTGGGTGTGTTGTGAGTTTGGACTCGGATTGGAGTGTGAGAAAGAGTGTTTGAATGAGTGTGAGTGTGTGAGTATCGAGTGCACAACTGGCCATGCGTGCGTCAGATACACACCCTCAGCATGTGCTGGACACCTTCCCACACAGCATAAAGAGCACAAAGACAGTGGACCCCTCGCAGGGGGCGGGGGGGGGGGGGGGGGGGCATCCGTGTTTCAGTCTGTGGTGGCCCGTTCTCTTCCCCCACATACGCCCCTATCCCTGCGCAACCAGCAGCACCTCTGTGGCCCCACCAAAATTGCCTACAGCCGCGCATGCCCCCCCCCCTCTCGCACCCCCAGCCCCCAAGACCCCAACCCCCACCGTCCCACTCACCTTTGCAAAGGGCAGTGTCTTTGTTGCCACCACCACACATAGCCCCAGGAACGCCCACGCCCCCACAGGCAACGGCTGCAGCACAAGGCCCAGAATTGTACTCAGAAACACTGAGAACAGCGTCCAGGCCTCTGGGGTAATCCCAGCAGGAGTTGGCAGCACATACTTCACTAACAGACCGAATGCTACTGCCATTGCTGCTGGAGCCAGCTTAATGGGCTGCAGGGGGGCGATTTCACGTGTTGGGGGCTGGTCTGAGGGTTGGGCTGGGAGGGCGGCACCTCCTGCTGCTGCTGCTGGGGGGGTGGGGCAGAGGGCGGCGGGCGCTGCTGCTGCTGCTGCTAACATAGTGCTGCTGCTGCTGCTGCTGCTGCTGCTGCTGCTGCTGTTGAGGGAGGCTTGGCCTGCAAAGCAACACAGTACGACACATCGGTGGAGGGCACAGGCAAGGCAAAGGGGAGTGGGAAGGGGAGTGGAAGGAGTGGGAAACAAAGGTTATTGTCATGTTTGCCAGATGGGGGGGGGGGGGGTGATGGAAGCAAGGGGTAAAAGCATGGGGGCCCAGGCATGATGTGTGCAACTTCTGATGCAGATCCCGTTCAATGCATAGCTCAGCGCAGTGCACTGCTCACGCGTCACAATCAAATGAAATCAAACCCACCTCAGCCCACTGAATGCCCTGGCAGTTGGCAGCACCCGAGCAGCAGGGCGCGGCTGTAGGCTTGCTGCATGCTGCTGCTGCCGGCACAGCAGCCCTGGTCTGCTACTGAGAAGACTGGCCATCCGGGCTTGGCAAGTGAGTGGGGTGAACCTGCAGCAGGTGTGACCCCAATCAGCACAGCATGTAGGGGTTGTGAGGGTTCAATTAAGCGTTTTGTGTGGACTTAGGTGCTAGTAATCTGTTATAGTTTGAGCAGGTCGGACAATTATGCCTCTGTCAGCAAACAGCCAAGATCAGAGCAGATACATGCAGATTCACTGATCTAGGAAGGGGCAGGATCTTAAAAGGACAGTCGAGAAACACACCAGGGTTATGTGATAGAAGACACCGAAGATCGTCAGCGAAAGGTGTGTGCGGCGGTGTGTTGGTGAAGATCGGTTGCAAGTCCCTGTGCACTGAAGATGTTTGCAGCAAGACGCCTGATACGATGACGATCCTATAAGCATAATACAACTGAGCTCCCTTGCTGAGTTCGCCGGCATTCGGTTGGGAGTCTGGTAAACGTAACAGAATGCTGGGTCGAGGCAAGGACTCTGCCATCACACTGATCGTTCCTTTTGTTGCTGGATTATAAGTTCGTTGCTGTTGCCAAGCTCTCAGGCACGATGAACATGAACATCACTTCTCGACAGGCCTCCCGGGCCTTCACAGGACCTCAAAAGGCACACGTTCTGCGTCCTGTCGTTGCCAAGAGCGCTCTCAGCAGCAATCACGCTGCACAGCAGCCCCACTTTGCAACGAGCCCCCAACAGCAACAGCTGGTGAACCGGCAGCAACAGACCGGCGTGGAGCAAGGCTGGTTGCTTCTGCAGCACCCGCAGCAGAGAAAGGTGTGTTGGGTGGAATTGACGGCGTTCAACATGAATGCACTGCGAGTCCAGCAGAGGTTAGCAGGACCGGTGTGCAGTCCTGCCCATGTCCGGCTTGGGCGAAGGCTGGGGCGTCAGGTGTCATTTGGGGTTGAAAAGAGCATGTGAATGCTCTTTTTGCTGAAATTTGGGAGGCAATGAGAGGGACTTGGGTGTCGCAGGGGGAAAGCGGGGTGGTGGTGGTGGTGGGGGGGGGGGGGGGGTGGATCAAGCAGTGTACTTGACGGGTGTCAGGCACATCATTGTCCGTTGAATTGACGGCATCAGAGCTGTGAGATAAATCCTGTGTGATGTCGGCCAACAGCTGTAGCAGCAGCAGCAGGGCAGCTGCAGCAGATGCCTGGAAGAGACAGATCGCTCGCCATCTGCGTACTTGTGTGAGCCCCACCAGTCACTCCCAGGTGCAACCATAGGATTCCTATGATAGTCCTGAACGTGCTCAGCCAGTCAGCTACTCCCGGATTTGTATCCCCCCATCTTTGCTCCCACTTCCCCCCATGCAGTCAAGCAGTTGACCATTCAGTCCATGCAGACCACCACTCTTACAGTCACCCTCCCTCTGCTGTTCCCCTCTCCTCCCCCCCCCCCCTTGCTGCGCCCCCCCCCCCCCCTGTGCAGTTGAGCAGTTGACCGTTCAGCCCATCCAGACCATATCTGGCACCGTGAAGCTTCCTGGCAGCAAGAGCCTGTCCAACCGCATACTGCTGCTGGCAGCTCTGGCAGAGGGAACTACGGTCGTGAAGAACCTACTGGTGAGTGATGTGTGAGGAGAGAGCTACTGACCTTGTATGTACAAGCCATCAGCTTCAGTCAATGGGAGTGGGGCTGGGGGTGGTGTGGGGTGGGGTGGGTGGCAGGTGGGGGGGGCGGGGGGGGGGGGGGGGGGGGGGCAGAAAGAATGGATGCAAGTCATATACGTTGCTTGCGGGACAGTAGTGGTATGCAGAGGGGTGCAGGCGGGCGGTTGGGTGGTACCCGCCAGCTGCAGTAGAGGTTATTCTGGCTTATTGTGTGATGGCATTAGCGTATCAATCAATTGTGTTACTCTTACTAGAGCATGAGGGTGGCCAATTATCTCCATTTATGTAAGGTATGTAGCACATGCCTATTATGTTGTCACTGCGGTGTAATGGGTTGGTTGTCTCAGGCAAGTGCGTGCAAGTTTGGTCATGAGCACCCGTTTGGTTCAAGTTGGAGTACTTGCAAACACGTGCACCAACCTGAACCAATGGGTGATCATCAGCCAAGCTGCACACATAGTCCTGGGCCCAAAGCCATCACACCTGCACTGGCTCAAGAGAGCGTGTTCCGTCCCCACCAGAGTGTGTGTAGGTTTTGGGGGGGGGGGGCAGGGGGGAGGGGGCAGTTGTTTGGGTACATGGACGATGACGCGGGGGCAGGGGGGGGGGGTGTTGGGCACATGCACGTGGGGGGTTGGGGAGGGGGGGGGGTGTCTGGGTGCATGGACTGGGGGGCGGCAGTGGTGGGGGGTACATGGACAGCGAGTGTTTGGTGTTTGAACCCTCCCTGTCCATGTACCCACAATGATTGCCGACCTTCCAGTCCAGGCACCCAGAACACCCCCCCATCCCCGCCCCCACTGTTTGAGCGCATGGACCCGGAGGGCTGGGGTCACTTTGAGTATATGAGGGCCGGGGGGGGGGGGCAGCAGTGGTAGAGGGAGTGTCAATTGTGGGAATCTTGCTGGTGAGCCCAAGGGTGGGGTTTTTTGGGGATGAAGAGGCAGTGAAAAGCAGAGAGTGCAAGGGGAAACAGCCACTAGCACAAGCAACACCATCTACATTCCTCTATGCCCCCTGCCCCTTTAGCACAGTGATTACAACATTCACTTGGGGAGTAGTCTGTCCCCACTATGCCCCCTGCCTCCACAAGGCAGGTTGACAGCAGGTGATCGTCAGCCCCCCCCCCCCCCAAACCGGTGCTTTCAGACAGTACATTCCACCCTTTCATCATTGCAATCGCCCAAGGTAACACCCCCGAGGCACTGTATAGGGCCCTGTCTTTCTCTCCCCCTTACACCACATGCTTTTAGTACCCCAACGCATATTGACCACCCCCCCCTCCCCCGCCTGCCCCCTTGCCGCCGCCCCCTCCTCCCCCTGCCCCCCCCCCCCCTTTCTCCCCATACACAGGACAGTGATGACATCCGGTACATGGCTGGTGCAGATGCCCCCCCCTCCTCAGATGCACTATCCTGTTTTTATGTAACACTTGTGCCCCCCCCCCCACTACAGGACAGTGATGACATCCGTTACATGGCAGGTGCCCTGAAGGCTCTGGGCATCAAGCTGGAGGAGAACTGGGAGGAGGGGGTCATGGTGGTGCACGGATGCGGGGGACGATTCCCTGTGGAGGGAGGCAGGGGGGCGGGGGGGGGGGTCTTAGCGGTGGGGTGGTGTTGATGGTGAATTGGCTGAGTTGCACATGAGAAACGTGTGTGCAGGGTTTGTGGGGTCCCGGCAGCAGCAGCTGCAGGGATAGGCACAGTTACAGATAGCAGTGGGATAGGCTTGAAATGTGGGAGGAGGGGGTCATGGTGGTGCAAGCTGTGGGGGATGCTTCCCTGTGGAGGTGAGGCGGATGGGGGGGGGGACCTGCAGGGACGAAAGGGGGGGGGTCGGTGTGAGAAATGATGTGGGCGGTTTGGGTTGTGTAAATTTGTGGGGTAGTGTAGCAACAGCTGCAGATGTCACTGCCATCGGATGGACTTGGAATCTGCAGGCGAGGGACATGGTGATGCATGTCTCGGGGGGGGGGGTCCCTGTTGACTCAACGGAAAGAGGAGGCGTGGGGGGGGGGACTTCGTAGTATGTGTTGTCAGTATTAACAGGGATGCAGTGTAGATGCTGCATATTCCACTGTCAGACTGGCATTACTGGTTATCAAACAGCCCTGCTCCCTGCATGTTGATGACTTGTGTCTGTGACACTGCCCCTCTTTTTTCCACCATAGGGTGCAGAGCTGTTCCTAGGCAATGCCGGCACAGCCATGCACCCCTCACAGCTGCAGTGCTGCCGCCGGCCGTGGCCGCTTCGTACTGGATGCTTTTGCACACACCAAGATTTGCACTGTTGACAGCTTGGTCCTTGGTCATGTGCATTGACATCTTACCTTTGTCCCTTGCACCCCTGTTTCCTCCCCCCCCACCCCAACCCCACCCCACCCCACCACACAGGGTACCGAGCTGTTCCTAGGCAATGCCGGCACAGCCATGCGCCCCCTCACAGCTGCAAGTGGCTGCCGCCGGTCGTGGCCGCTTCGTACTGGATGGTGTTGCACACACCAACCTTCATACAGTCGACAGCTTAACGCTGTGTGTTCTCACAACGTGCCTGTATGTCTCCTGCCCCGCCCCTCCACCCCCCCCCCACACACACACACACAGGGTGCAGAGCTGTTCCTAGGCAATGCCGGCACAGCCATGCACCCCCTCACAGCTGCAGTGGCTGCCGCCGGTCGTGGGCGCTACGTACTGGATGCTTTTGCACACACCAAGATTTGCACTGTTGACAGCTTGGTCCTTGGTCATGTGCATTGACATCTTACCCTTTGTCCCTTGCACCCCTGTTTCCTCCACCCCACCCCACCCCACCACCACACCCCACACACAGGGAGCAGAGCTGTTCCTGGCAATGCGGCACAGGGCACAGCCATGCGGCCCCTTACAGCTGCAGTGGCCGCTGCTGGTCGTGGCCGATTCGTGCTGGACGGTGTTTGCGCCGCATGAGGGAGCGACCCATTGCTGACATGGTTGATGTCTGGTGCAGTTGGGTGTGGATGCCAAGTGCACGATGGGAACTGGCTGCCCCCTGTGGAGGTCAACGCACAGGGACGCCCCCAGGCAAGGTATTGTGGGAGGAAAGGAGGTTATCTTCTCGAGAAGGTTGGTTGGAAAAGGGGGAGGGGCGTGAATGGGTGATGTGCACCTGTGTATGTGTTTGGCTTTGTGTGTGTTTGTGTGTGTGTGGTGTGTGTGTGTGTGGTGTGTGTGTGTTGTGTGTGTGTGGGTGTGTTGCGTGCGTGCTGTGCGTGCGTGCGCGCGCGCGCGTGCGTGCGTGCGTGCGCGCGTGCGTGCGTGCGTGCGTGGACACAGGTGTGTGTGTGTGGGGGGGGGGATACGTGGAAGAGCATATCTTTATTTGCTGATGGCTTGGTTGTTAGGTGCACGATGCAAAGTGCATGACAGGCTCGGGGTGCCATCCGGAAAGGCATATATTCAAGTATGTCAATTACGTTGAATACATCTGCCAGCAAAGCGGGGTGAAAGCACCTGTACACCCCCCTACATTCTTGGAGTTGGGGAACCAGCTCTCTCAACCCGAGAATGTGGGGAGTTTACCAGGTGCTTTCAACGCCTGGTTGGCAGTTTGGGTGATTTTTTCCAGTGGCAGTATGTGACTGGCTCACCACACCTGCCCCCCCCCCCCACACACACACACATGACACACGCAGGTTCAACTGAGTGGCAGTGTGTCCAGCCAGTACTTGACAGCGTTGCTGATGGCTGCCTACCACGCCACTGGCACTGAAGCATAGAGACCATCATCAAGGACGAACTGGTCAGCCACCCCCCCCCCCCCTCCCCATAAAAACTTCTTTCTACTCAACCTTTAGTCAAGTGCCGGCGGGCTGACTGACTTTCCCTCCTCTCCCCCCCCCCCCCCCACACACACACACACACAGGTTCAACTCAGTGGCAGTGTGTCCAGTCAGTACCTCACAGCGTTGCTGATGGCAGCACCCTGGCCACCGGCACTGAAGGCATAGAGATCATCATCAAGGACGAACTGGTCAATCCCCCCCCCTTGAAACTGTCTCCTTCCGCTCAAGCTTTAGTCACTCAAGTGGTGGCGTGCTGCTGGCTCTTTGACCCCCCCCCCCCACCCCCCACCCACACACTCATGTGTCACAGGTCCAGTTGAGCGGCAGTGTTTCTAGCCATTACTTGACAGCACTGTTGATGGCTGCACCCCTGGCCACCGCACTGAGGGCATTGAGATCATCATCAAGGACGACCTTGCCACCCCCCCCCCCCCATTGGCCTCTTTCCGCTCAACGTACCGTCAAGTGGCGGTGTGCTAACTGACTACCCCCCCCCCCCCCCCACCCCCCACCCACACACACATGTGTCACAGGTCCAGTTGAGTGGCAGTGTGTCTAGCCAGTACTTGACAGCACTGTTGATGGCTGCCCCTCTTGCCACCGGCACTGGGGGCATTGAGATCATCATCAAGGACGACCTTGCCCAGCCCCCCCCCCCCCCCCCCCCCAGTGGCCTTTTTTCCGCTCAACTTCTGGTCAAGTGGCGGTGTCCTAACTGACCCTGTACCCCCCACCCCCCCACCCCCACACCCCCCCCCCCACCCCCACACACACACACACACACATGTGTCACAGGTCCAGTTGAGTGGCAGTGTGTCCAGTCAGTACCTCACAGCGCTGCTGATGGCAGCACCCCTAGCCACCGGCACTGAAGGCATCAAGATCATCATCAAGGACGACATTGCCAAGCCCCCCCCCCCAATGGCCTCTTTCCGTTCAACTTCTGGTCAAGTGGCGGTGTGCTAAGTGACCCCTCCCCCCACCCCACCCCACCCCCACACACCACACACATGTGTCACAGGTCCAGTTGAGCGGCAGTGTGTCAGCCAGTACCTCACAGCGCTACTGATGGCCGCCCCCCTAGCCACCGGCACTGAGGGCATAGAGATCATCATCAAGGACGAAGTGGTCAGTCCCCCCCCCCCCTGAAACATGTCTCCTTCCGCTCAAGCTTTAGTCAGTCAAGTGGTGGCGTGCTGCTGGCTTTCCGAACCTCCCTCCCCCCCTCCTTACCCCCCCCCCCCCCCCCACACACACACACACACACACAGGTCCAGTTGAGTGGCAGTGTGTCCAGTCAGTACCTCACAGCACTGCTGATGGCAGCCCCCTAGCCACTGGTACCGAGGGCATCGAGATCATCATCAAGGACGAACTGGTCAGCCAGCCTTATGTTGACATGACAGTGAAGCTGATGGAGCGATTTGGTGTGGAGGTGCAGCAGCTGGACGGACTCACACACATGCGCATCCCTCCAGGACAGACGTGAGTGTATCGGCGCTATATATCGTATGGTGTAGACAGTGGCAGTGGGGTTGCATTTGTTCTGGCCCAAAGAGACGTTCTAGCAGGCTATTGCGTTGCATAGTGGTCTCTTGTGTGTGTGTGTGTGTGAAAGGGGATGGGGGGGGGGTGCAGCAGCAGGACGGGCTCACACACATGCGCATCCCACCAGACAGACGTGAGTGTGGGCGGGAGGGGTAGCTGTCAGTGCTTTCGCCTTTGTAGATGAGGGTTGGTGAGCAGTGGGGATGTTGGGGCGGTTCTTGGAGGGAGCTGGGAGGTGGGCAGGGACTTCTGAGGTATCATTTGAACTCCTCACTGGGTCTGCGCGGTTTTGGGCATGGGGTGAGCTGGGGTGCTTTGCTTTACCTTTGCTTTGCTCTGGATCGGGGGGCAGCAGGCTGAATGACTGTAACACATGTGCATCCCCCATACCTCCTGTGACAGACGTGTCGCCTGCACACACTCCTACTCATGATGTGCCCTACCTGCCTGCTACCCCTGCTGCTGCAGGTACAAGTCTCCTGGTGAGGCGTATGTTGAGGGTGACGCCTCGTCCGCCAGCTACTCCTGGCTGGTGCCACAATCACTGGAGGGACAGTCACAGTGGAGGGCTGCGGCAGCGACAGCCTGCAGGTGGGGGGGGGGGGGGTGTGCGTATGAGGGGGGGGGATAAGGTATCTTGGAGGTCAGGGCTGAGAGGGGGGGGGGTGAGTGGTGATGGGGGGGGGGGGTCAAGGAGTCACAGGAGGGTGGTGTCACCACCACAAGAGGGGCCTGTAGAGAGAGGGAGGAAGAGGATTTATGCTGGGGGTAGAGGCGACACCAGCACTGGAGGGACAATCACGTGGAGGGCTGCGGCAGCGACAGCCTGCAGGTGGGCCGTACTTTCAGCAAGGGGCAAAATGTTTCTGGCGCCAAGGGACACGGCGGCTGGGCCTGCTTGCACATGCGGTCATATGTTGGTTGGGCCAGCTTTTAGCCTTGGTGGCAGCTGCATGTCAGCTGTTGTCATTGGCACATCGACTCCAGACATCATTTAAATGCTCTGCTTCCTTCTCACCGCCATGTTCAATTTTTGCAGGGTGACAAGCACTTTGCTGAGTGATGGGCTGATGGGTGCCGATGTGCACCGGAGCATCACCACTTCTCATCCATGTGCACGCTTGCCTCCCCCCCCCCCCCCCCCCCGCGCCTTCCAAGCTACACACCACTGCTCATCCCCCCCCCCCCCCCCAACCCCCCACCTTCCCTAAACTTGGCACAAATACTATCAACCTCATGTTTGCACCTGCATGTTTGCAGGGTGACAAGCGTTTTGCTGAGGTGATGGGGCTGATGGGTGCTGATGTGCAGTGGTCCCCCTACAGCATCACCATCACAGGACCCAGGCACAGGGCAAGCCGCTGAAGGGTATCGACCATGACTGCAATGACATCCCTGATGCGGCAATGACATTGGCAGTGGCAGCTCTGTTTGCAGAGGTGGGTGAAGGTGGTGGTGGGTGGGTGGGGGGGGGGGAGGTGCCAGATACTTGGTGTGGTGGGGGAGAGGGGGCGGGGCCGGGGGGGGGGGGGTAGCAGAGAGGGTTGGTGGTGGTGGTGGGTATGGGAGGGATGGGGGAGGCGCAGGGCAAGCCGCTGAAGGGTATCGACCATGACTGCAATGACATCCCTGATGCAGCAATGACATTGGCGGTGGCAGCTCTGTTTGCAGAGGTGGTGAAGGGTGTGTGGGTGGGTGGGGGGGGGGGTGGGGGGGGGGGGGAGGTGCCAGATACTTGTGGTGTGGGGGAGAGGGGGCGGGGCCGGGGGGGGGGGGGTAAGCAGAGAGGGGTTGGTGGTGGTGGGTGGGTATGGGAGGGATGGGGGGAGGCGCAGGGCAAGCCGCTGAAGGGTATCGACCATGACTGCAATGACATCCCTGATGCAGCAATGACATTGGCGTGGTGGCAGCACTGTTTGCAGAGGTGGTAGTGGCGTTTGCTGATCTAATCTGAGTGTGATACTAGTGGTAGCTCTCAATTGGGTACGTCTTTGGTTTTCTTGGTAGTTTCTAGCTCAAGCCGAAAAGCAGGTCCTTTTTAAATGCTGTGGTGGAACGGCGGCTGTAGTTCCACATAAGACAGTCCTTGAAACTTGCTGGTGAGCAAGTGGGGCGCAGGATTGACGGCCTGCCAATCAGGTCATCTTGGACATGCTTGCCAGCACACCTTTGCATGCCTCAATGCTTCTTACACCTCTGCATGTTGTGTTGTGCTGTGCTGTGCTGTGTCTCAGGGTCCCACCGCCATCCGCAACGTGTACAACTGGCGTGTGAAGGAGACTGAGCGCATGGTGGCAATTTACGGAACTCACTAAGTGGAGCAAAGGTGGGTCCATGGTGTAGCGTCTTATTGGTGCATGCGTGCTTTTGTGTACACCTGTCAGAGCAGCTTGCATTACAGGTGTGACATGTGTGATGCAGTTACTCTGCCAGTTGCCAGCCCAGCCATTTAGGCCGTGCACCCGCCACATTCATTGGTGGTGCATGGATCTAGCTTACAGACATGTAGCCGTCGTAACCCCGGGCTCGCCAGCTTTTGGCCCGTTAGAGCAGCCAGAGCCAGTTGTCAGCCAGTTGTCTGTGTTCAGTCTCGGTCGATAGACGTGGTCTCCCGAGCTCTCAGTTGTCGTTTCAGGTTTCAAACTCAGTTAATTGAGTGTCTCTCCTGGGTTCCAGTTATCTTCTGTGTCTCTTGAGATTTTACATCTGAAGATCGCTAGTGGTGCTCACCTCTCGCGTCGCGATTGTGGGCAGCATCCCTCTCCCTTTCTAGTCGCAGCATTTCAGTCTTATGGTGGAGTCGGAGGGCATGCTGTCCTAGAGGCAGCACCCTAGCGGTCTCTCACTCCTAGCCCCTTCAGCTAGTCACTCCCAGACCCTCCTGCAGCATGGTCCGAATTCTGCCTTACGGATTCGGTCGTTTCGTGGAGGTGGATGAGCAGTTTCTCACGCAAGGCAGCCAGTCACAGCAGTTGCAGCATGCTGAGGCAGAGCGTGCTGCAGCACAGGAACAGGCCAGTCAGCTGCAGCGGCAGCTGGAGCTTTCTGAGCAGCGGGCCCGGCAGCTGGAGCAGCTACTGCAGCAGGCAGAGTCACAGCAGGATCAGCTGTCCGCAGAGGCCCACCAGTGGTATGAGCTGTCCAAGCTGTTGCAGGACCGGCTTCAGCAGCAGTCACTTGGACAGGAGCAGCAACTCCAGCAGGAGGTCACCAAGCTGCAGCAGCAGCTTGAGCACTCCAACAGTCGGTCTGAACAGCTGGAGCAGCAGCTACAGTGTTCCCAGCAGCAGCTTCAATGCGCGGAGCAGCAGGCCCAACAGCAGCAGTTACAGTACAACCAGCGGGAGCGCTTGCAGCTTCAAGAGCAGCAGGACCAGTGTATCCAGCTCCAGTTCCAGGTTATTCAGCTGCAAACCCAGGTCATCCAGGTACAGTCGCAGCTGGAGCAGACCCAACAGCAGTCTCAACAGCAGCAGTGTCGCTTACAGGACCAGCTAGAGGCTACCCAGCAGTCTGTCCAGCCCTTGCAGCAACAGGTCCGTCAGCTACAGCAGGACCTGCAGTTGTCTCAACACCAGTTGCATGAGGCAGCTTCCATGCACGACCAGTTGACTGCAGAGGTGCAGCACTGGTACGGCAAAGCTTGCAGCAGCCAAGCCGAGCTGCGGCAGGTGCAGCAGCAGCATGACAGCATGGCTGCTGAGCTGCAGCTGTGGCGGCAGTGGGCTGCCCAGCAACAGCAGCTAGATGCCCCGCAGCAGTTTGACAGTCAGGAGGCTGGCACACCCCCTGGGTACCCGCCTCTTGCTGCCCCTAGTGCCAGCAGCGGCTGCAGCAGCCCCGTCTCTGCTGCTGCCTTCTCCAGCAGCAGTGGCAACAGCAGCCCTGTCACAGCTTTCCCTTCTGGCAGCAACAGCCCGGTCAGCCTTGCCCCCAGCGGCAACGGTGGCTGGCAGGATGATGCACTTGACGACACACGCAGCAGTGTGATGCCCTTTGTGGTTGCTCCTGTGGGTGGTTCTGGGGACTTCGCACTTGTCCCCTCCCCGTCTGTTTCTTGTTTGGCCCTTGCATCAGGTGGTTTTTCTGGCGCATTTGTGTTTGGTGGCTACGCATCTGCAGCTCCGCAGGTTCGCAGCCGAGTCGGTCTTCCCTTCTCAGCAGCAGCAGCAGCAGCTCAGCCAGTGCAGCTCCCTGAGCGCACTGCTGGTGGCTTAGACCAGGTGCCCTGGTCTAGGTCAGTTGGAGGCCCCGGTCCCCCGTAGTGCGTTTTTTTTCTGGCAGCAGCGCGCAGCTGGTGTGTGCTCTAGCGGCACACTTGTCTGGTTTGGTTGGTAAGTGCTTTGAGTGCCAGCACTGCCCTGCCCTGGTGACTGTCATTGGTGACTGTCATTGGTGACTGTCATTGGTGGTGTAGGTCTAGCTTGTTGGTGTGCTTTCAGGTTTCTGTTGTGGTGCGTGTGTGCGCTTTTCTGGTTGGTCTTGGGTGCCGTCACAATCGCCCACACCTACATTCTCCTTGGCAGGTTGGCGTGCTTTCTCTGTTGCTTGATGCTTTCCATTCTGCATGCATTGCTAGTGGTTTGTTCTTGTTGGGGACACGCGGTGCGCCTTCTTGGCCCCATTGCGTGCCCTCTTTCCGCCTGCAACAGGCTGATGGTGATGGCTTGTGCCGTAGGAGGTGCTGGCTGGACGTGGGTGCCCTACTTATGTTAGCGGCAGGTTCAGTAGAACCTCTTCGTGCGTATTATGTTCACTTTTCGTCTTTGTTTGTGTGCTGTGCGTACGTTCAGGCCAGGTCCCTTGCCGGCTATGCCGTTCCCTTGATACTGTGTGGACCTTGGTGCCCTGGCTACGCCTTGTTTCAGTTTGGCGTGATCTTCTTGTCCTGCAGTGTTTACTTGCTTGTGTCTGGATCGGGAGTGCACCATGCGCTACATTCCCCTCCTCTTGTCTGCTTGTTCCAGGGTTGAACGTGGTTCCCCTGATGTCTCTGGAACGGGAGTGCACCATGCGCTGCATCCCCCTCCTCTTGTCTACTTGTTCCAGGGTTGAGTGGCTCCCCTGATGCCTGTCTGTCTGCCTTGTTCACATGGATGTATCATTCCCATGTTCTCCACTTGACTGAGGGTTGAGCTGGCTCCCCTTTCAGTTGTAGAGGTCTGTTCTGCTCTGTTTTGCCTCTTGGGCACACGGGTGCTCTCTTCTGTGGTGATCCTTCTTTTGTTTCCCTTCCGTGGTTGGTGCTTTCCGCAGAGTTGGCTGGTCTTTTGTCTGCATTGTTCACTTTGTGTGGTGTACTGTGTTACAGGCGCCCCTGTGGCCTTGCAGATGCTTGTGCGGGTGTGTTGGCAGGGTGGGTGCAAGGTGTGTGTGGCTGGTGGGGTTGTGTGTGTTGGGATATTGCTTCCTTCAATTTTTTCTGCAGTGGTGCAGTCAGGAGGATTTGAGGCGGGTACTGTCCTTCCGCTCTTCCTGCTCTGGGGGGGTAGGAGGCGTAGCCACGCAGTTGTCGAGCAGGCTGAGCGTTAGTCCAGCAGTTGGAGACTGACGTGTGTAGAGATGTGTGAGTCTGCAGTGAGAATGCAGTGGTCAGCCTGTTGTGGCGAATGGACACCGTATTGTATCAGGTGTCAGTGAGTGAAGAAAGGGACACTATACAGTAGCAGAGTGTCGTGATGAGAGTGAGAAAGAAAGTGTATCAATTGGACAGCCTGCATGAAGCATGTGTCAGTGTGTCGGTCTACAGTGGATGTCGATGAGGTCGATACAGCAAGGATACTCGGTTCCTGTGACTACAGTACTCACTGTAACATGTGATGTGTGGTGTTTGTGCAGTGTGGTGTGTTGAATGCAGATGAACGATTGTAACCGCTTACATCAAAAGGATCACTACATGTGCTTTGTAATAGATCGCAGAGGCTGAAGCTGCCGTGTCTGTCAAGGTGGGTCATGTGCTGTCTACCCTACATTCTTCCCCTGCTTCAACAAACGCTAGGTTGACCTGGGGGTTGGTTTGTAAAGGAGGGCTGCTTAGTTTCAAATTTCTGAGCATCAGCATAGCACTCTGCGCTCGTTTGCTGGTTAGCCAATAATGGAATATGTGTGCTATTGTCAGACAGGCTGCTCTGGAGGCTCAGCCCGTAGGGTGCCATCTGTACCATCCCCGCCGCACCCCATAGTTGCCATCCTCGCCACTCTTGCTCCCCCTGTAACCCCCTCCCATCTTGCAGCTGAATTTCATTGAGCCGTTATCAAAATTTCGTCGTCACCATCACCACCAACTAATCCCCCCCCCCCCCCCAACACACACACCTCCCAGGTTGAGGAGGGTCGTGACTACTGCATCATCACCCCCCCAGCGCAGCTCAAGTCTGGCGTGTCCATTGATACTACGATGACCACCGCATGGCCATGGCGTTCAGCCCCCCCCCCCCCCCCCCCCCCCGGGCAAACACGTACTGCCTCCGAGGAGTCTGCTGTTCTCCCCCCCCCCCCCTCACCCCCGGGAAACATCTCACCGCCAGCATGCCCCCCCCCCCACCTCTCCCTGTCACCCCCCCCCCCAGGTTGAGGAGGGTCGTGACTACTGCATCATCACTCCCCCAGCGCAGCTCAAGTCTGGGTGTCCATTGACACATACGACGACCACCGCATGCCATGGCATTCAGCCTGGCGGCCTGTGGAGACGTCCCCGTGACCATCAACGACCCCGGCTGCACACGCAAGACCTTCCCCACATACTTCCAGGTGTTTGAGGGGGTGGTGCAGCACAAGTAAGCTAGCAGTGCTTTTGAAATTGATCAGGACCGCCTACTCAAGTGGACACAGCAGCAACAGCAGCAACAGCAGCAGCAGCAGCAGCAGCAGCTGCTTGGAGTTTGAGGGCTTGCATGAGCATGCTGCCCTCACAATTGCCAACGCCAGCAGCGGAGGAGAGGGTGCACCACATTCGGACTCCAGGGTTTTTTTAGGGCGCCGTGCAGCAGAATTGGAAGCTGCTGCTGCTGCTGTCCTAAATCCTCACCGGTTTTGCTGATGTGCAAGGATTATTGTGCAGTGTTTCTATGTTTGCACCTCTCAGAGGTTACGAAGATGGCCTCCTGGTTGTGGATTTGTGTTGTTTGACCTTTATGCACACTGTGATGTGTAGTTGGGTGTCAAGTGCTGGGTGGGGATTCTGGATACTGTACAGTTGTGTCTGCTTTGTGTGCTGTTAGAAACACACGCACTCAGCGGCTTGAGAGGTCTGTCGGATGCTGTTAGCAGTATCAGCAACGGGCCCAGTGTGGCTGGCATCACCTGATTGTGAGACGGCAGTGCCTTGTTGCCCTGCCACTGTGACAGCTGTGTGTTGAGCCGGCGGCACAAGTTTGCATGTGTACAGGCTGTAAAGCGTGGTTGGTCATGGTACGAGTTCGGCCGTTTTTTTGCAGCAATTGATCACTCATTGACGCCGCCACTGCACCTGCAGCAGCCCCTGAGGTGATATAACACTACAAAAAAGCCAGTCTCACTGCCGTCTGGCCAAGTTTTCTGCCATGATCATCCACGCAGCAGGGGAAAACAAGTGACCGTAACGGATCCCAATAGCCCCTCCTGGGACATTTTAGACATTCTCTGGCTGCAGGGCCGCTGAGCTATGAGCTCTGAAAGACATGGCCAGAATTCTGCAGGCGAACCTTGACTGGGATTCGTGACAAGACCTAAAGCCTCAGCCCGTTTGCTGTCACCATGCAATGCTAGTTACGCATCCTCCTGCTTGCCCCGCTGCAGCATGTCAAAGCGGTTGACCTCACACGTCAGGTCACCCTCTGTCATCACTGCTGCTGCTGCTGGCATGCCCCGCCTCCTGCTGCTGCTGCTGCTGCTGGGCTCTGCCGATCATGTCCTCCAGCCGCATTACCTGAGCAAGAACAGCATAGCACAGCAAAGCAGACAAACCTTGCTGCAGACCCTGCCTTCATACAGGTGCAGTCCCACAGATGGCCACGGCAATGCTGTGCAACACGCAAGGGATCCAGAGGCTCATGCGGAAAATGAAACAAAGCCAACAATTGCCAGAAGTAGATTGGCGATCAGGTGGTACAACGTCTGATGACATACTCAGGACCCCAGACATAAGTTGGGAGGGTGTACTGGCAGGCTAGCAATACTGTTACCGTTAGATGGTTCAGGTTGTGCTGAACACCCCGTAGGGAGCCAACGAGGCGCATGGAGTACTAACACAGCGCCAAAACATGGAGCAATCGCAGTTCCACCAGGCAACATGGCAAGGCTAGGCCACATACAGCACCTCCAATCAGCCTGCTGGTAATGATGTCATTCACAAGTGACTCTGCTCAGGGCTTACATGTCCCCCAGACAACATCCACTGCCTTACCAGTTCATTTGTCCCAAAGTACGTACACAACACAGACGCTACATCTGCACCTACCTGCTGGGTGACAAGCAGCTGCTGTTTTGTTTTCGGCTACATGATACTTTGCCCAGGTTTGGCACGTGACAACAGCACGCCAGACTATCAAGGTTACTGGTCCAGTACACCATGGACAGACATCACCAGCACCACCTGCTTTGTTACCAGCAGCTGCTGGTGCTGGGCCCATGGGTGATCGCAGTTGCATACCCACGGGCTGTCAAACCCTGTGCAGCTGCAGGAAGCCTTACTGCATCCATGCGGAGCAGCAGCTGCATGATCCGTGTGCTTGTGCTTGCAGCGGCACTTGAGGATCCAGGCTCCCTCTGCTACGATGAATTTGAATCGTGGGCATTTGCAGCTCGTGCAGCCGTGCGTGCTGCTGGGTGGTTGGCGAGGCGGTGCCCGCACATGCAGCGGGACTGGGCTCTGATGGGCACGCACTCCTGTTGGCACTGCTGACACTGCCATACCCAGCAGTCCTTGGTGGACGGGGCGGCAGGAGCTGTGGTGGCTGCCATAGGTGCTGTCAAGGAAAGGAGCAGCTGGCCAGAAGCAAGCTCGAGCTAGGTGGGAGAGCTGGGTAAGGATCAGTGACAGTGTGAAGTTGTTGTGCAATGCTTGCACAAGCAGTCAAAGAGTTGAAACAATATTAACGACCATGCTCAAAAATGCTGGTGTACGTCCGAAACCAACGACGTTCCTCCGAATCAGCTTGCAATTTGAATGGCGGTTGCTAACGGTGATTGTACTTCGAACGTTACTCACCGAACCAACACGACAAGAGGCAGACAGCACCCGTTATCCCTCACGCGTGATGCCATCCTGTTGTGTACATGTGCTGATTGGGACGTTACGTCAGCAGCAGAACACAGCAGCCTGGCTGTGACTTCTCACTTCCGTCTCTGATCATATGTCCCACAAGTATATCATATCATCTGAGAGGCAATGAGCGAGTGCAGTGTTGTCAGCACACCTTGTCAGCTCAGCTGACAGCACATCAAGCAGATGCAGCTGTCCAGGCCTAGTGGGCCCCTACGGGGGAACCTCAAGGCATCAGCAGCTTACCAACCACCTTGCATCCCTCTAACATCCATCTAGTGCCTGTCAAAGGCATACCACAGCTACTGCACACCTCCAACAAGCACCTCCGTTTCTCAGCAGCCCCAGGATCCCTACCCCTGAGCTCACAACGCAGCAACAGCAGTAGCTGGAGGCAGCCTGCGTCAACACGAACAAACTACCGCAGCAGTAGCGATAACCACGAGCAGCAAGGGGTGGTGGCAGTGGGGAGGAGCTTGCAGATGCAGCGGATATGGGCACCTGAGCCCCCACTACGGGGGGTGGTGGCGCGCATGAGCTATGTCGGCCTCTCGCCGACTGCTGCTTGAGCGCAAGGTGGCTGTGCTTATTGCAGCACGATGCTTACGATGACAGGTGTAGAAGTTTACGTAATTCTTTATTGATTTGAGATTTGTCAGGTGTACTGCTGCAGATATACACCTGTTGAGCATCACCACTCTGGCTGGTGGCAATTCTGCATGGTGCATTGTATCCTTGTGGCTCAAGTCCCCCCCCACCCCCAACCGCAGACACATGGCAGCTATTACTGGAAACCATGAATGTGGGAGTCTGCAGCAGAGAGTGACGCAACACAGGGGTGTCACACTTGATCTGCCGCTCCCCCAACTCATGAAGTCAGTGGCAATGCAATGCAACACTGCTGAGTTATGATGTGTTATCCCCCATGAGCCTCTGCCTCCCTTGTGGGGTGCACGTCTGTGCCATGCCAAACACTGTTACTGTTATGTTGTGTGCAGGTGCCCTGGTTTGGTCCCCGTTGCTGTGTGCGGTTGCCTTGCAGTCATGCAGCCCACCAAGGCAGAGATACAGCAGCAGCAGGAGGAGGCAGTCAAACAGGTGGGGAGTGTGTGTGTGCAGCAGCAGCAGCAGCAGCAGCAGCAGCACTACCACCAGCAGTAACACCAGCTACCAGGAGGTAGCAGATCAGCTCGTTTGAATACAGGTGTTCAAAGCCAACCGGCATCAGGGGCAACAGTGAGGCGATCCGGTGGCGGTGGTAGTAACGGCGGCGGCAGCAGCAGCAGCAGCTGCCGCACAAGACCAGCAGGAAGAGGACAAGGCAGTCAAGCGCAGCGCATCTTGTGTTGGTGACCCCTTTGACATTTTTGCCCCCTGTGCCTGCCTGTACGACTCTATTGCTTTGCAGGCTGTCGTTGCCGCCGAGGTGTCAGCGTACCGCCACCTACCCGTGACTCCTGTTGATTCTGCTGATACCCCAACACCTCAACCCCTACAACATATTCAACCCCCTCCCCCCCCCCCCCCTGTGTGCACCTCATTCTGCTTGCAGGCTGTTGTTGCCGCAGAGGTGTCAGCGTACCGCCACCTACCCGTGACTCCTGTTGAGTCTGCTGCCTGGCTGAATCGGTTGAACCAGGACATGATGGCAGCTTTCTGGCAGCCCTTCCTGCTGGCTAACAACCTCAGCAGCTGGCAGGTGGGTGGGGTTGTGTGTAGACACAGGGAGTGTTGGGGGTGGGGTTAAGGGTGTGCAAGGGGTGGGGTTTAGGGGGGTGTTGGGCTCAAGAGCAGCATTCTGGCAGCCCTTCCTGCTGGCTAGCAACTCAGCAGCTGGCAGGTGGGGTGCTGTGAAGTGGGCTTGGGTTGGGGTTCAGGGTGTGCAAGGGGGGGGGGATGAGGCTCAAAAGTATCAGGCGGTTTCACTGTTTCTGCTGGCTAGCAACTACAGCAGCTGGCACACGGGCTGCTGTGGGGTGGGCGGGAGGGGGGGGGGATTATACGGGGGGTCAGGCTCACACGTGGCTTGGTCGATCCTGGTGACTGACAATCTCAGCAGCTGGTAGGAGGGGTGCGGGGGTAGGGGGGGATGGGTATCCCCCCCTACCCCAGGCGGTGGTGTGTCAGGCTGTGGGCTGTGTGTTAGGCACGCAGAATACATGTGTATCAACATGCAAGCCACATGCAAGCAATGTGTGTGTGTGTGGGGGGGGGGGGGGTCAGGGTGGGGAGGGGGGGGTGTCAGGGGGGAGGGGCCAAAGGATGGTGGCTGGGGCTGGGGTTGTGTTGGGGCAGGGGTTGGGGGTTGTCAGGCATGAAAGCCGGCAGGGCTTGGCCCTTCCTGGCAGGCTGCATCCTCCCAGGAGGGCGCTGAGGGGACATAGCAGCTGTTCTTTAGGGGGGGGGGGCATGGATACACGGCTGGCCATTCGTGGTTGGTTGGCGTCTCCACCTGGCTCTGCTTCTGCTTCTGCTGCTGCTGTTGCTGCTGCTGCTGCTGCTGCTGCAGGACACTGTTTCAGCTGCTGCCCCCAAGGGTTGGGAGGTTGAGATTGCTGACGTCAGCATGGGAACCCTGGCACCACAGCTGTCAGGTGAGAACAGGTTCTAACTGAGAGTGAAGGGGCATGTGATGGGTGGATGTGTTATCAGAATCTGCCAGGATCACCCAGCGGGTGCGACAGGACTGTATGGCTGCGGCACCACAGCTGTCAGGTGCGGGAGACAGGTTGCTGCTGCGTGTTCCACCGTGTGGGATGGGTGGATGTGTGGTGTGGTGGGAGGAAGGCGTTTGCCCGGCATGGGATGTGTACAGGAGGGGGGGGGGAGGGAGGTGAAGTCTGTGTGTGCTCCCTAACATCCGACACAGCATGCTTTCCCTTCATACCTGGCAATCAAGCCTGCATCACCTCCATGTGGGAACCGCGGCACCAGAGCTGTCCAGGTGAAGAGACAGATATTTTCCAACTGTGTACAGGGGCGGGGATGGCTGGATGTGTCCTGTGAATCTGCCAAGATCGCCAGGGGGTGGGGCAGGGGTGATGGGTGTGGAGTCAAGACTGCATGAGAAGGGGGGTTGTGTGCATGGCTTTTCTATACCAACCACCTCTCGTCTTTGCACTGCCCCACTCCCCCCCCCCCCCTCCTCCTCCCCCCAAAACACACACAGGCGCGTCCAAGCGTTTGACCGATCCTGACAGTGGTGCAGTGACTGCCGTTGATGCCGACATGGCCTTCAACAGCAGCAGCAGCCGCCAATTGCACACATCCAAAGTCAAACATACCGCCATGCAAAATTCTCATGTCTCCTGCCATCACTGCACACCTCTTGTTGGCC
>VIIQ02000338.1:0-60871 GCA_007449985.2 Desmodesmus armatus
CTGTGTACCTTGCTGATGCAATGCATGCCACCCCCCCCCACCCCACCCCCCCACCCCCCCACCCCCCTCTCACCACCTGCTGCCTCTGCCGCTGCAGCCTGTAAGCAAACACGGCCATCTCCTTGCCCATTGTTGAGGGGCTGGCTGTCTGGCCGTGTGTGCGGCACAGCATGGGCACATCAGCAACTCTGCAGCAAGGCGGCTGATATCTGCGATCACACTGTCCTGGCGGGGAGCACCTGTAGCCGGGGGATGCAGCACAGCGGCACAACACAGGTTGCATTATATGCCCTATGAGCAAAAAAAAATGCCCTATGAGCCTTGTTGGGCTCCAGAAAGGGCTGTCAGGCGTGGCCCTGACCCAGTTTAGTAGTACTGGTGGTAGCATTGTAAATGGACGAAGGTTGGGGTGTGAGCATACACACTCTTGAGACAGAACACATCTCAGCACAGCGCTCATCTGACATGCGCTAGCACGGTACGACAGGGTGTGTTGACACACGAGCAGCCAGTTCAACGCAGCGTATGTGTGTATGCATGAACGCATTGGAAACGATCAGCTGCAAACAGCTCAACACCACACAGCATTGGGGCTGCCAAATATGAGGGCGTGACAGAGTTCCCTCGTCCTTGTCCGCCCCCCCCCCCTCGCGCGTACTTCACTCACATGTTTGTGCAAGGCCTCTGTGAGCATGAGTGCGTGGCTGAGGTTGTTGATGTCCTCACTGGTGCAGGCAAAGTGGGTGAACTCCAGCACTGCAGCCAGCTCGGGGTGCTGCTCAAAGCGCTGCTTCAGGACATACTCCACAGCCTTCACTCGTGGTTGGTGGTGCGCTCAATGGCCTTCAACCAACACATAAGATCAGTAAGTAGAGAAGGGGGAGGGGTCAGTAAGGTACAATTCAGTGCAGTGTGGGGGACAGTGACCCAACCTTGACACTAGCCAGCGAGCCAAGGGGGCATCAGGGTGCCCTGGAGGATGGTGCCTGAGCATACACCAGTCTCTCAGGTCGAGTATGAAGGCGAGAAAACCCAACCGCCAATCCAGCCATCAATCCGATCACCAATCCAGCCATCATTCCAACAACATTTCAGTTCCGGTTATGTGCCTAGCACCACTTGTAATTCAACTTTCAATCCCAATCGGTGTGATTGAGTCTGAGGAGAACGGCCAGGGCAGCTACAGCCTTCCTCTTCTCTTGTATTAGACATTGAAGATATACAATATAATTAATTACATAATCTATACTGCTGAGCACCACCCTCCTGGCACAGGACCGTCCTGTTGGATCTGGATGGAACGCTAACGCAGCAAAAGCTGGCAGGCAAACCTCTGTGCCTGGGGACGCACCACAGGGTAGAGAGGCAGGCAGGGGGAGGGAGATGTGCTTGGGTAATTGGCGCACCAGTATGAGGTGCTTGTGTGTCAGCTACCCAAGCACATCCCGTTCCCCTGCCCCCTCACCCCCCATTCCTCCACACACAGCAGCCCCTTGTGTCACACAATGTAGCACATGAGAATGTACTGCACCTCTCACATGCGCATCTAAATAGGTTTTGCATGATGCTGTCATGCTGGGCAAACGTCCCCATTTCTCAACGACGCCGAGCCTGAGCTTCAATCCAACTTGTGCGATCCACTTAACAGTCAATAACAGCAGCAATGACAGTAGCCACAGCAGTACTAGCCAAAGCATTAACCGATTGAACGACACCATGACTAATGGGGGAGTAGTTACATGGACATTTTCGCCAAACAACAATGGCATTGCCACCAGGATCGAGCCAGGTGAACCTCATAAGTTGTCTCCCCTGCGGTGGTTTGCACCACCTACACCGGGTGACCAAAGAAGGCAGAACCACCAGAATTGCAGCAAGTGCCAGCCATGCTAGGAACCTATTGTGTGCAGAGATGAGGCAGGCAACTATACCAGTGTGGACACAAGAAACAGACAAAGTCAGTCAAATACCATAGTAAGGCCAAGCAAGCGTGCTCTGCGCACTTTCATTTTGTACAAAGTTGCTATGATGTTATGCTGTGAATGCTATGAATGCTATGAATGCTATGAATGCTATGAATGCTATGAATGCTAATTGCTATGATGTTAGCATGTCAGTTCCCACCTGCAGTGCGTCCTCCACCCCAAGTCTGCTGCCAGTTTGTCCAGCACTGCATTTGCCTCAGCTGAGAAGGGAGGCACCTCGGTCACCTGCACAACACACAGCACAGCACAGCACGCCGCACATCATACAATACTTGACGTCAGAACACAGCACAGCACGGCACACACAGCACGGCAGACTACACACTCGCCAGGTCGCTACTTCTGCTTGACGACACACCACCACCACCACGTGTTTTGCGACCCCCCTGCTGCTGCTGCTGCTGCTGGTGCTGCTGGCCGGTGCTGCTGCTGGTGCTTGATTTAGTGCTGCTGTGCCACTGTTGATGCTGCTGTTTGCAATCCTCCTATCAACACGGGTGGTGCCCACCCATATCAGCAACCTTGCTGTTGCTGCTGCTGGTAATGCAACCTTGAATCAATACTTGTCACATGGCCCGTGTATGCGAAGCTTGACGCGGTACAGCTGCGTGCGAGTTTGTCACATGGTCCATGTGACAAAACTCGCACGCAGCTGTTACCCGTCAAGCTTCGCATGCAGCTGTACTGCATCAAGCCGATTGCAGCTGTACTGCATCAAGCCACGTGCAGCTTCATACGCATCAAACCATGTGCAGCATCACATGAACAAGCCCCCTACAGCCCACCCACCTGAGGGATGGATGCCAGCTGCTGCAGCCTGCCCACTCCCAAACCCCACATGCGCAACCACAACACCCCATAACGTTCATCATGCAGCACAAACGTACTGCATCCAGCACGTGCAGCTGTACTGGCATCAAGCCCCACATCACACCCACCTGTGGGATGGATGGCAGCTGCTGCAGCCTGCGCACCTCCACCCCACATGCGCTCACAAACCACCAAACACCCCCCATGACGTCATCATGCAGCACCAGCACTGCATCACGCCCACACAGCACACCCACCGTACTGCATCTAGCCATATGCAGCTTTACTGCATCACGCTCTCACACATCACACCCACCTGTGGGATGGATGCCAGCTGCTGCAGCCAGCCCCCCCCCCCCCCCCCTCCCCGGGTGACGCTCACAACCCACAACAACTCACAGAAAAACCCTGCATATCGGCGACCTTGCTGCTGCTGCTGCTGCTGCTGCGATGCTGCTGCTGGTGATGCAAGCCTCAAACCCACCTGTGGGATGGATGCCAGCTGCTGCAGCCAGCGCACCTCCACAAGCACACGGGCCTTGATCAGGCCATACTCACTGAAGATGTGGCGCAGGGGGTGCGTGGCACGCCCGTAGCGGCTGCATCACACAGCAAATACAGCAGGAGAAGCAGCAGCAGGGATGCAGGGGCATGCAGAGCTCTGTGGGTGGAAAATGCAGCGTGTGTTGCAGTGCCCCAGTGTTTGGGGGACATGCTCAAAGCTGGTTGGGTCATGCAAAGCACCCCGCTGCTGAATGAGACTGACTCAAGCATGTTGTTATCTGAAGATGCCACAATCGCACTAGGTAACGGCGGTGCAGCAGCAGCACCTTTCTGCCCGTCACCACCAGCAGCAGCAGCAGCAATCCGACAAAATGCTCACCCGTCCAGTGGGCTCACAGCAGTGAGCTCCGACAGCTCCAGCTTCTCTTGCTGCTCGGGCTGCAACACAATCAACACATCCTCAGCACCTATTGCCCACCATAGGGTTTGCCCAAACCTGACTGCTACTGCTGCTCGATCACCTTGCCGTTGCTGCTGACGGGTGCGGCCTCAGTTGCTGCTGCTGCCATCACTACGATGCTGCGCTTGTGTTGCAGAGGCCTCACAGAGCTCAACTGCACATGCCGGGGCCGCTGCACGACCTGCCGAGAGGTTGTCTTGACAGACTGCTGGTGCAAAACGTGGGCAGACATGTTTGCAGACTGTGCAGGCTTCAATCAGAATCACAAACCAGGCCTACAGGAAATTGATGGCTGCGGGGAAGGCAAAAACGTGCTTCGCGTTCAAACAGGCGCAACACGTTTGTCGTGACAGTGTAGGCTGCCTGCATCATAGGCTGGTGGCATAGATTACAGTGAAACGAGAAGTCAGCCGTGCTGCAGCTTCGACATTGGGTTCCTGACAGGCACCTGGCCCACAACTGCAGGCAGTGATCCCAAGGCAAGGTGACCCGACCCTCTACCTATCAGCACAACCAATAGTCTCAGCTGGAGGAAGCTACTGCCAACGAAGTCACACATCCTGCGTGGACCACCAACACACAGGCTTAGGACCCGGTGGTCCCCATGAGCAGGGCACAGCACACCAGGACCCCCCCCCCCCCCCCCCCCCCCCACACACACACACACACACAGACACAAGCGCCAAATGCACGCACTATGCACCATCATCCACCAGAAACGCACACACAGGTGCGAGTGCGTCAGTGTACCAGAGCGTCAGAGCCTGTGTGCTATGAATGCAGTGCCAGCACCCTCAGCAAGGTCCTGAGACACACACCCGTCCAGGTGACCAGACGCACATCGAATTTATCAACAGCACACCCAGCACTTGCAGTAACAAGAGTTTGTCTTGTGTCTATACCACACCCAATGATCAACAGGATGCAACCGCGTTTATCAACAAGTCAGCACACCCTGCCCTGGCCAACCAGTCACAGTGGCAGGGTGTGTGTCCCTTAGGCAGCCCCAGGAAGAACCCATTCGCCATGCAAACTCCCTGCTAGCCATTTCGACACTGGGCACCGCAGGAGCAATGGCCAGGAGTAGGACAGCAGCTGCTCCAATACTGCTGACTGGCTGAGGCCTGGCAGAACCTCAGGGACTCCTTGCTGCTGCTGCTGCTGCTGCTGCTGCGATTGCTGCTGCTGCGATTCCTGCTGCTGCGGTTGCTGCTGCGGTTGCTGGTGCTGCTGATGTTGATGCTGAGCACTCCCACTGCTGCTGATGGTGGTTGTGGTGTTGATGCTGTGCAGGTAGTCCTGCCCCAGTGGCAGCAGCTCTGCCACAAGCTCTGCCACTTCTGACTCATGCTGCTGCGCAATGGTGCCAACCTGCACACACAACACGCACCAGTGCACTGATCACCGTCAGCAGGGGCAACTGCAGCGGCGGCTTGAGCCAAGGACAGTGATGAGATTGACAGTAGCCAAACAGCAGGCCGACACAGCAGGGCAAACGGCTGATGTTGTGCATACAACCAGCTTTCACAAGCCATCAACCGTTGCCCCCCCCCCCTGGGGTGATACTCTACCTGTGCCACCACGCACGACCACTCACTCACCAGCTTGCTGCCCAGTCCAGCTGACGGCAGCTCCAAGATGCAGGACTGCACACCACACTTCCTCCACCACCCTGGCCCCTGGGCCTTTCCCACTTCCTCTGCTACAACCCACCCTTACCCTCTTCATGGCGACAAAGCAGATAACAATGTCCTTGAAGCAGGTCCCATCCAACGGGCTGTTGGTCAGCCAGGCCGGCCCCTCACTCACCGGTTTGCCACCCAGCCCTGCTGACAGCAACCAGAAGATGCAGGACCACAGCAGCTTCACCAGCATGGCCTGCTGGAACTGCTGCCAGTCATCCAGCACAGCACACGACACACTGTTGGCCGTAACGTAGAGGCAACATGGGCCGCCCGGGGCCACAGACTGCTGTGCGCAGGCCGTCAGACACCCTGCCGTCTTCGCTGGCTGCAACAGCCGCGATGCACCCCCGTGGCGACAGCAGCAGCAGCAGAAGGAGCAACACAAGTTGCGAGATGCTTTGCCAGGTTGGTTGCAGGGAGCACCTTGACAGCCCGGCTGATGCCTGAGGTGTCTACAGAAGAACAGCCCCAGCATGGTTGCTGATGCCGCTGCTGCTGCTGCTGCTGTTGCAAGGCAACTTGACGCCTGAAGCATCTCTGGCGGCCAGGCCCTGTGCTGCACAAGGCAACTATGACTCCGTAACACTCACTGCCCTCCTGGTGCCACTGATGCACGCTTATCTCTTCAGCGCCCCTCCGCCCTCATGCGCCCCTCGCTCTCTGTGTTTGACCCCCCTTCCTTCAAAAACCGCACCGCTCATGTACAGCAACACCTGTGTGTTGTGCTCCAAGCCATGCTGCCTCAGCCAGGGCAGCAGCATGCCGTTCTGCACGAAGATCAGCTGCTGCCGCTGTTCTGGCGTCACTGCTGTGTGCTGCAGGACTGAATCAAGGCCGTCATTGGTGGTGCACACCCATATGGGAGTGCCGTCCTGCACAGCAGCAAGGAGGGGTGAGGGGCACAAGCACGATGTAAAAAGGAAGGGATTGTACATGAACAATTGTCAGGGTAGCAAGCCAGCATGTAAAACTGTTTTTACCAGGGGGGGAAGCCAGCATGTTGAGGTGCTCACTGCAAATGCAAGTGCAAGTGCGGGAGTGGAGCGAATTTTAGTACTTCATGTAGCTGACATGCCCTTAATGTAGCTGAAGGCAGGTACACCTTCTTCCATCAACTAGCACTGCACACAATCACAAGGCCCACACTGGCACCAAGGCCCCTCTCAGAACACAAGCATGCGCGGTGGGTACCGCAGTGTGGTGGCAGGTGTGGGGTCTAGCCATGTTCACTCACTGCAAGGCTACCGGAAAGCTTGTGCTGACGCCCAATGAGAGGTGCTGATGGCTTGTAGAACTGAGAGATGCACCTGCCCACTCGCCCAGGCCCTATGACCACTGCTGCTGGAGGCGTGACTGCTGCCATGATGCACAGTGTTGTTCCTCAGCTTTGAAGATTTGTCAACGGTTCAGAGTGATCTCGAGCTGACTCCAAGCGGCTTGCAAGAGTGGTTGAGGCCAGCAGCTGGCTGAGAACAGGTGTACATGCAGACCAGAGTTTGATCTGAGTTTGAAAGTTTGCAATTTGGCTGGCACCAGAACCCATGTCGGCCAGTTCACCTACAAGTTGGCATTATACTCCTGCCTTTGAAGGCTGAATTCGTGCACCCTTACGTTAGGTGACTGAGTCAGACTGCCGGTACAACTTCCCATGTTTGTTGTCCTATATCATCACCCCCCGACCAGCATCAGCCCATATCGCAACTTCTTGTGCACTCACCGACCCGTTCAACCCTCTTTTGCAGTGTCGGAGCTTGTTGTTTGACCGCTTCCCGCCCGTCCCATTTTTTCGTCGTCTGGCCATCATGTCTTCCCGTGCTGCAGCTGAGCTTGCAACAAAGGTTGCCCAGCAGGCCCCAAAAGCTGAGGGCATGATGCAGAGGTGAGGCAGAGCTGTGTTGTGCTGTTGTGTCTTTGATGGCTTTCCTATTTAGGATTCAGGCCTTGCACAACAGCGCCCTTGTACCATTCCGGTGGCCCAAGTGCCTTTCGTGATACAATATCAATATTCAGCCGCAGCTAGTTGGTCTTGCATAGGCTGAGTGCACTTGATTGGCTGTACAACAGCAGCAGATGCAGCCCTTCCATGGTCACCAAAGCCTTTCTGGCTTATAGCTGCTGGGCAATAGTCCGTTGATACCATAATTCTGGTGCGCTCTGATTGTCTGACACTGAGTAGGCTGTTTGCTGGTGCCCGCAGGGGTGTCAAGACCGCCAGTGAAGGAGCCTCTGTCAAGGCAGCACCCCTCAAGAGGATCTTCAACCCTGCACGCTCCGGCGTTGACACAACTGCAGAGAGCTGCTGGCTCTCTGCCTGAGAAACCCCACGCCCCTGCTGCTCGTCGCGCCAGCACACCTGGCACCAAGCTGTCAAGCACTGGCTACTGCTGACAGCACGGTTCAAGTGCATGGTCACCTTAGCAGTTGCAGCGCAAGCCAGTCCGCCAGTGATGCTGATGCTGACATCAAGGGCAAGCTTATGAAAAGGCTAGCTGTTGGGTAGTGTGTCATGTGCGCCTTGGAACCATCTGCTTTGTGGTGGCTTTGAGATTGCCCTAAAAGACATCAAGGGTTTGATATGGTCAGACAGTCTCTGTACTGCTGAAGTGTCTCAAGGACCATAGATGTGTGTGCGCTGATGTTTTGCGCTGTCAGTCGTTGCCAATCTGAGTGCTGCTGTAGGCATAGGTGGGCTGTTATGTTGATAGTGAGGCAACACAATCACAAAGCAAGCACCCTTCATGTGTGTGTTCTGCCATACGGACGGCACATGCAGCTATACGGCTGTGCGCCTTATCGTGCCATCACCACTGGCAAGGCGCCCATGTGTGGGTGTTCATTTAGTACTGTCTTTTCAGTACAGACTTTGTGTGCCTCATCCCCTCCTGCTTCCCGGGTCACTCGACCCCACAAAACAACCGATGCCGTCTACAATTTATGCCTGAGGGGGTACCCCTCTGTGTGTGTTGCTGTCCTCATACTTCAACAAGTACTGCCGCTACAGGCTGCAGGGCTGGTTCGGCTCAGTCTGATGAGTTTGCTGGGTGGCTGCTGCCCTGACAATCAGCATCCATGACAGCGAGCACGTGACCTGGCTCCTGCACAACTGGCACGTCGGCATGTGTGTGTGTGCTGATACTCTGCATCGGTCCCTGCCACTGTGTGTGTGCAAGCGTGTGTAAGCAGGCAGCTTTGTGTGTGTTCCAAACTACATGGGGAGGCTCCCCATGGGCAGGTGTGCTGAGCGGTGCTTGCAGCACCACTGAATCCTTTATGCATGTCTGGTATGCCGCCGAGCTCGAGTGCTCGAGCCTCTGTGTCTGGTCGCTACCTTGGGTATTTCTTGCAATCTCACCAGCAGCACTTGATTGGCAACAGCAAGGCTGAAAACGTATGTTGGGTCGGCGCGTGGGTGCATGGTAATCTACATGGCATGTGCATGCAGCAAGCCTCCTAGCAGCAGGCAAGCACTGCATATTTTGTTGGTGCATTGCGGCTATGCTGCGTGCGCATCATGTACGTGTGTGTCAAGCATGCATGCAAGCATGCATGCATGCATATGTCAGCGCATGCACATACATGGACCGTGTGCATTCTTGTAATCTGAGACTGTCTGAGACTGTTCAAGTTTGACAGCAGCAGTGACTATGCATGCAACATCACACTAGAAAAGACTTGCCAGGATCTTGACTTTGAACTACTGACAGTCACAAGCTTAAGTGGGGCCAGCATCGGGCCAGGAGGATGCAGCATATCAACAGTGTGCCCGACGTACATGTCATTACCTCAGAGGTCACTTTTCAATGCAAGCATATCATACACCCTTGAACAAAGCAACCAGCTGTTGTGGCAGTCAAACAAAAATCAGACAAGCCTGTTGTTCGAAGGCTCTCCAACTCCCATCAGCAGACACAATACCCCTGCAAACCACTGCAGCACTTGCAATAGCGCAGACATATCCCTGCTCCCCTAAGACAATCTGTGGCATTTGTACTCCCACCATGCACCAGTGCAGTACAGATCAAGCACTCAAAAAGTCATTTCTGCAGCTCCTGTGGCACACCAACCACTTCATGCACATGTTACTGCTGTTGCTGTTACTGCCAACTCTGCAGCAGCTGCTGCAGCAGTCGCTCCACCCCCTGCAGGGTCACACTCAAAGAGGGCTGTGCAGCAGGCTCCAGCCACTGACTCGGTGCACCATGCTGCACAACACCTGATGTTGCTGCTGCCCCGCTCCCTGCCGCCGCTGCTGCTGACACCGACAGCCCAGGTGCTTCTATGGTGAGCTGACTGGTAGACAGCAGCAGCAGCATTGCTGCCGCAGCCGCCGCTGCCGCACCCTGCTGCTGCTGCTGCTGCTGTGACCTAACCCCTGCTGCAGTGAGATGCGCCCTACGCAGCTGCGTAGCCGACACACAGAAGTGTGTCGAGCACAGATACCCTGCCACCACCCCAGTGTGCTCCTGCAAAGCCCGGTCCACATGCCCCCGCAGCACATCCCTCTGTGCCATGTGCTGCAGCCACAGCCCAAAGCAGTGCAGGAAAGATATCTGCCGCCCAAACTTGAGGGACCCTGGCTTGGGGGCCAGCTGCGCTGCTGCTGCTGCTGCTGCCTGGCCTCCTGCTGCATCTTCTGCTCGGCTGCCTAGCTGCTGCTGTTGCTGCTGATGGTGCTGGAGGCGTTGCCGTGCACGGTCGTGGGCCTGGTCGGGCAGCATGTACAGCAGATGGAGTTACGCAATAGCACACAAACATGACAGCAGCCTAACCACATGACACAGTACGACACAGCAGTACCTGTGCTCGGCTGTCAGAATTCCTCCACACCATGTGAAGTCAGCAGAACTGTGCAAGCATGACAGATGAGGTAAGATTGTACATGCATGTTGCTGTATGGGGGTGGGCTGCATGCAAAGAAGGCAAGGTGTGCAGTCCCCACCTGGCGTGCAGCAGCAGCGTAAGCTATGGGCGCCATATAAGCTGACTCGCTGGTGTGACGAAGGCTGGACACCAGGTGGCCCAGCTGTAGCAGCAGCAGCAGCGCAACAGCAGCAGCAGCATACAATTGAGCCATGACAACAACCATTTCAGTGCAAACAGCAGAGCAGTCAACACAGGATGTGCAACAGGGAAGCCTTGAAGTTTGCCCTTGCACATGCACGCTGTGGGTTGATACAGGCACAGCGTAGCAGCTGCTGTTCACCAGGGAAAGCATTAGCCATGAGGCATCCCCTGACCCTCTGGCTTGCATACGCAAATTTGTATGCTCAAAACTGCCACCGTGCCCCATGAGCCTCATTGGCTCCTTGAAAGGTTTTCACATCCTTCCTGAACCATCCAAATGCACATGTGCAAACAGAGGTAACAGTAACAGTGGCAGTAATGCACAGCACAGTAACCCCTGACTGTACGGCAGGTGACACACCTGTGTGACCAGCAAATGCTCCAGCGCCAACGGCCGCATGGACAGCAGCTGCGGATCAACAACAACCCTGGGCATGACACTGCTGCCATTGCTGCTGCCGCCAATGCTGTCGATACTGCTGCCGCCCTGCTGCTGCTGCTGCTGCTGCTGCTGCTGCTGACCGACAGTCCCCCAGGGGCAGTCACCCCCTGGCCCCAGCCGCGCTGCTGCTACTGCTGCTGCCCTCTGCCACGGCTGGCCCACGTCTGTGATGTCATAGAGTGAGAAACCGTTCAAATCGGGCTCAGGTGAGTCAACCGCCATGACGTCAACCTGTTGCTGCTGCTGTTGCTGCTGCTGCTGCTGCTGCTGTATGGCTGCTGCTTCACCTGCCGTGCCAGCAGCACCTGCCACTGCCTGCAACACTAAGCTAGAAAGTGACGCAAAAAGAGTGAGGTGACCACTCGCCTCCGCAAACTTTGCCTGCTGCTGGTGCTGCTGGGAGCTGCTGCTGCTGCTGATTCCCTCTGCCACAACCTGCTGCTGCTGCTGTTGCGATGCCGACAGCAGCTGCCGTAGGTGTGCAGGGAGGTTCAGCAAGCTAGCCACCTCATCGTCGAGAGAGGTAACCACCATGTGCCATGCATTCAACCGCAGCTGCCGCAGCAGCAGCGCATGAATGGCGGCAGGCCCTGTATACACTAACGGTGGCTGCTCTACACCCTTGAAAGTGACAGTGGGCGGGCCTGGGGTTTGGGTGCTGGCACTTGAACCCTGAGGTTGCCGGCTGGGTCTTTGAGGATGTAGACCATGTCCACGGGACCCCGGCCCACCATGGCTGCTGCCTCTGGCCCGGCGGCTGCATTGCTGCTGCTGCTGCTGTCTGGGGGGGAGAGGCTGAGGTTTACTGAGTAGGCGAAGGGGCTGTCAGGCGGCTCCTGGCGCACCTGCTCAGCAGTAGCAGCAGCAGCAGCAGCAGCAGCAACAGCAGCGGCACCCTTAGTGCAACATGTGAAGCAGGCTTGAAACATCACTCACTTGTCGCGCAGTCAGGTCAAGGCGCACACATGCCAACATATGCATGCCTTCCCATCTCCCTCGCAGTTTCAGCACCCTCTCACCCACCTCCCAGTACCCTGACGGCTGTGGCTGAGCCATTTGGCTGTGGAAGGCATCCGACTTTCCGGCCCAACCCTCAAGTTGTCCCCACTACCTGATACCACCCACTACATAACACTCAAACACAGAGCTGATGACCCACCCTATCCAATGACTTGAAGCTGACCCTCCCTCCAGTGCATGACAGGCTGCTTGGCGCGCACAGCTACACCCCCCCCCTTCACCACCCGCCCCACCTTCCAGTGCCGCTGCAGCTGTGCCACCTGGCTGTAAAAGACGTCCTCCTTGCAGCTCAACCCGCAGGCTGTCCCCACAGCCTGATGCCACCCACTACATGTCCCTCGGACACACAGCTGCTGACCCACCCTACCCAACCATTCAAATGTGGCCCTCCCTCATACACAAGACAGACTTGCTTCTCTCCGCCCAAGTCGCATGTCAACCCCCCCCCCCCCCCCGGGTCCACATCTGCCCCACCTTCCAGTACCGCTGCAGCTGAGCCACCTGGCTGTAAAAGGCATCCTCCTTCTGCCCCAGCGCCTTCAGCGCGTTGGCACCCTGCAGCAGCGCATCAGACGCACTTTCTGCAGCAGCAGACCGGCGGCGGAGCCTGCATGGCAGGGAGCGGGATAGGGACGAGGGTACAAGCAGCACGCACAATAGTCAGACACCAAGCACACAGGTAATGGTAAGCTCAGCTACAGCAATTGGAACAACCAGACTTGCTCATATGTTCACCACCTGCCCTCCACAACAGACCACACCGACCAAATGCAGTTCAGCAGTTCCCATGTATTTGCTATCGCCACCATGCGCATGCCATGAGCGAGACGCAAAGCGACAGCAGTACTGCACCACACCAAACCACACAGCCCTAGGACAGACCACACAGACCAGGCAAAGTGGCAAGACTCCAATCCACGAGCGTGAGCCACAAGGTAGGAGTCGCCTGCATGCCCAGCCCCACCAAGCATAGGTGTGCTGGGTACTTTGTAAGTTCTTCCCTTAGGGAGTCCCCTTACTGTTCCCCCACCTGGCAGCTAGGTGGTGTGCGAAGTCCCAAGGCGGTTGGCAGGGGTGGAGGTGCTGGGAAGGCTCATCATCACTGCATGACAGCTACTAGTAGTACCAAGGGGGAGGGGGGCGAGCAGACACCATGACGAAAAAAGGCAAGCGGGCCTAGAGACACTACACCCCTCCACCCGGTAAAGCTGCGTTTCAGAGCTCCATGATGGCTGACATGCATGCTTGGTAGTACGTGTACAAAACACAGTACGCCTGCCTCTTGGGCTAAGGCTGTGATGCAGCCGTCCTGACGCCTACAGGAGTCTCACAAAAATTGCAAAACATAGCCACACCATTGATAGTGCAACATCATCTACGGCAGTTCAGAAGTTCCGTAGTAAGTATCTGCTATCGCCACCATGCGCAAGCAATCAGCGAGCAACACAGCGGCAGCAGTACTGTACCACACCACACAGCCAGTACAGCCCCAGAACAGACCACACAGACCGAGCACACAGGCTCAACAGTCACAACACCTGCGTGGAACACGCAGGCAGTTGCCGCTCTCCTGCAAAACGGCCCGTTCCCACCAGGACTGCGTCAGCCGAAAGCACCGACTGAGCCGCATGACGGCAAGTCGTTCACATAGCGAGCATGCCTGGTGGTGTGTGAAGTCCCAAGGATACTGTAGGGATGGGGGCTGGGAACATATCATCATCACTGCATAAAAACTGCCATCGCTGTCTTGAGGTCAAAGTGTCCTCAATTTACTGTTCACAACCAACAAGAGGTGCACATGCATTTCACAATGAATACATCCACACCACCCATCACAGAACCCAGCAACAATTAACGACTGCAGTTCAGTTATTCCCTACAGTCATATCTGCCAGTACCACGTTGCGCCCTGCGCCCTGCAACCACAGCAGCAGCAGCAGCACTGCACACCACACAGCCAGCACGACCCCAGGACAGACCACACAGACCAAGCAAAAAGTTGCGGAGGGGAGAAAGATGGGAGCTCACCCGGCACGAACCAGGGTCCCGGAAGGTCGGGGGGCGCAACCACAAGCTTGGCCCCATCAGGACGCCGGTGTAGGCCACCCTGCATGCCTGATGGTGCGTGAAGTCCCAAGGTGAGTTGAAGGTGGGTGTGGCGGGAACAGCACAGTAGACCTCAGCATTACTGCATGACTAAGCACTCTTGACGTATCACATATTTACAACATATTGTTGCTCGAGTGAACCACACGTTGCATTTATTGCCATGGATGGGCCATCAGTAAGGTCCAGTGAGCCTGGCTGTTGTCCCAACCTCAACCAACTGATGCATCATGTGCAGTCACTCATCCAACCAAGCATGGCACCACACACACAAAGATGACAAACCAAGCTGACAAACAAGCTGACGACACACATTGCAGTTCAGGAGTCCCTCAGCGCACATGCATATGCGCCATACCAGCAGTGCCACCACCACCAGACGCCCCCAGAGAGGCACCCAGCAGCAGCAGCACAGCACCACACCCGAGCCAGCACACCCCAGGACACACCACACCGCCGCGCATCGGAGTTGCATCGGGGCATTTCACGCAGCGCGACTTCTAAGCCTCACTGGGGAGGTGACGCTGCTGCAACCAAATGCGCGGCCCACACGGGAGGACCTCTGAGAGCCTCAGCCCCGTGGGTGTATGGGGTCCCAAGGAAGCTACCCAGGTGTGTGGGACAACACCATTGAAGGCTCATCATCACTGCAGCAGAACTTCCAGCAACGTTCAAACCACCACCGCTACATCCATAAATGCACCACAAACCCTCCGAAGCTCAGATCTGGCCTACATCTCCTCCCAAGTAGCACATGCAAGCAGCAGCACCCCTCCCGCCGTCCCAGAAAGCGAATTTGCCCTCTCATGTGAAAATCACAGCCTCACCCCCAGCAACAACCAAGTGCGATTCAGAGGTACATTGTACCATAGGTACCTGCTATCGCCACTTGGCCCCTTGCAACAAAGCAAGGCGCAGAGAAGCAGGAGCAGCACACCCAGGCGGGTAACGCCAGGAACGGCTCACACAGGCTGGGCATTGGAGCAGTGATAGCCCTCCCATGCGGGGGAGCACCAAGCAACCAAGGCCCCTCCCCATCAGAATCCAGAGCGTGGCAACGGTTGGGCAATGTTACCAATTGGTCCACTCCAGCACTGCCTGGTGGTGTGTGAAGTCCCGAGGTCACCGGTAGAATGGGTGTGGGTGAAGGCTCATCATTACTGCACTACTGTTTGCTACCAGCCACAATACTACTGCTGTTTTCAAAACTGACCCACCCTTTGCAAAACAACATAAGCAACCATTGTTGGAATGCCGTCACACCCCCTTCCTCACACAAACGATCAAACCGGCTCTTGCAGTTCAGTACTCTCATGGCATCTGCCAAAGCCGCAGTGCACTATGCAGTGCGCGCAGCAGCAGCACTGCACCACACCGAAGCTACCAGCGCAACCCCAGAACAGACCACACAGACCGAGCAAGACACCGTTGGCCCCCCAGGTGGCATTCCCGGGGGAGAAACGGCCCCAACACGGCCTCACCAGGATAGCACGCAGCAAGGAGTGAATAAAGAGATACCTCCAGATTCTCTACGACTTGGGTGCAAGCCCAAGTGTGTGTGAAGTCCCAAGTGTTTTGCAGAGCGGGTGTGGGTGGAGTCTCATCACCACTGCACTGCCAGCTTACTACTACAAAACTCAAGAGGCACACAGAGAAGCAGGAATAGATGAGAACAGCTGCAGAAGTCAAGAGCCACACAGAGAAGCAGGAAAAGATTAAAACTACTGCAGATGTCAAGAGGCACACAGAGAAGCAAGAATAGATGAAAACAAGGGGGGGGGGCGTCAAGCTGACTGCCCTTACAGGGCCATCCAAGGTGACTGTGCACTGCCCAACAACACACCATTAACACCTTGAACCACATACACCGCCAGCAACAACAAACAAAACACCAAGTGCAGTTCAGACGTTTCCTGACAGTTGTCTGCCATTGCCACCATGCGCCCACAGTACGCAAGGCACACAGCGACAAGCAGCACTGCACCCCACCATACATCCAGCACAACCCCAGGACAGACCACACAGACCCAAAAAGGTCGCAGGGGAGGAATAGGGAGCAAGAGGCTTGGGCCCTAAGGCCCTGAGGCCTGGGGAACCCTCAGGTGTGCAACCGGCCCCACTAGGACAGCAACAAGTTTTCAAACGAAAACAAGGCATGCCTAGTGGTGTGTGGAGTCCCAAGATTGGCTGGTGAGGGTGGGTGTGGAGGAAAGCTCATCATTACTGCAATGGGTTGTACCGCTATTTGAACCGTTGGTGATCTCACACACGCCCTGCAAAAGGAAGTGATAACAACAGGACACGTACACTGAACAGAACACACCACCCATCACACAACAACACCAACAAACACAAGTCAAAAAAGTGCAGTTCAGCTCCCATAGCGCATGTGGCCACATGCTCCAACAGCAGTACTGCCGCCGCCACCATTACCGAGGGGCCTAGCAGCAGCAGCACCGCACCACACCCAGGTCAGGACACCCCAGGACATACCACACAGACCGGACCCGTGGTCATTGCGTTGGAACTGCAAGGTCGCGACCCCCACAGCGCCAAACGACAATGCCACAGCCCGGCCCCACTTGGATGCGAAGTTATGCAATGGAGGTAGCATAATTGGCGGCCTGTGGTGTGTGAAACCCCCAGGGAGGCTAGCATGTTGGAAGCGGGGGACTTGGCACCATGATGGCGCATCATCATCACTGCATTGTGCTGACAATCAAACCATGAACCAAAAGCCTCGAGGCCAACACTCTATCCCTAAGCCTAACCCTACATTACACAGCTTGTAACTTACCTTCACGCATAAAGACCCACAATAACCACCCAAACTACAGAAACAGATGCACACCAACGAAGTCAGATTGCTAGCGCCATAAAAAGCATTAGCCACCATCTGATAATTGCAGTTCAGGTTCCCAGGGCGTATGCGCGCGCATGCGCCCATCAGCAGCACCACCACCACCAGGCACCAAAGCACCCAGCAGCAGCAGCACCGCACCACACTCAAGCCAGCACACCCCAGGACAGACCACACAGACCGAGCTTTGGCCACTGCACAGCTCAATTGGAACCTGCAAGGTTGCGACCCCCGCAGGGCCAACAGAATAGCACAATGCCACAGCCCGGCCCCACAAGAATGCCACGTCATACTGATTCCAGCATAAAGGGCGTTGCCTAGTGGTGTGTGCAGTCCCAAGGAGACTGGCATGTTGAGAGTGGGGGACTTAGCACCATGATTGGCGCATCATCATCACTGCATCATGTTGACACTCACACCATCCTTCATAACATCAACCCCAACACAGCTTGAAAGTCACCTCCATATGTACGAGACCAACACTGACCGGCCAAACCTCAGAAGACAAATGCAAATCACATGACACCAACGAAGTGAACCCCAACCCAATGAAAGCCATTGCTAGCACCAATACACAAGCAATAGCCACCTTCTGATATTTGCAGCTCAGGTTCCCGGGGCACATGCGCGCGCATGCGCCCCATCAGCAGCACCACCACCACCAGGCACCAAGGCACCCAGCAGCAGCAGCAGCACCGCACCACACTCAAGCCAGCACACCCCAGGACAGACCACACAGACCGGGCCTTGGTCACTGCACAGCTCAATTGGCAACTGCAAGGTTGCGACCCCCGCAGCACCAACCAAATAGCACAATGCCACAGCCCGGCCCCACAAGAATGCCACGTCATACTGATTCCAGCATAAAGGGCGTTGCCTAGTGGTGTGTGAAGTCCCAAGGAGGCTGCCATGTTGAGAGTGGGGGACTTAGCACCATGATTGGCGCATCATCATCACTGCATCATGTTGACACTCACACCATCCTTCATAACATCAACCCCAACACAGCTTGAAAGTCACCTCCATTCGTACGAGACCAACACTGACCGGCCAAACCTCAGAAGACAAATGCAAACTACGTGACACCTCACCCACAAAGTGAACACCAACCCAAGTCAAATTGCTAGCACCAATACACAAGCAATAGCCACCATCCCATAACTGCAGTTCAGGTTCCCGTGGCGCATGTGCGCACATGCACCCTGTCAGCAGCAGCACCACCACCACCAGGCACCGCAGCACCCAGCAGCAGAAGCACCGCACCACACCCACGCCGGCACACCCCAGGACAATCACACAAACCAAGCCATGGTCCGCACCGTGTAAATTTGTACAAATAACAGCGGGCAGCCATTAGCAAGTCCCCATTAGGACGGCGTCGAACTGCTCAACTGCCCGCCTAATGGGTGTGTGGAGTCCCAAGGAGGCTGGCATTGCGAGAGTGGGGGAATGGTCCTTACAGGCTCATCATCACTGCATCACACTGACAGTCAAACATTACTTGAACATGACACCCCACCATGGTCACCATTGACAGGATCGGATCGGCCACCCAATGTTACCTGCAACAAAACCCCACCCAAACCATAGCAGTACAGTACAGTACAGTACAAGACATAAAGCAAATCAAAACCTGACTACAAGGTAGGTATGCCATCAACACACGCACACACGGCACTAAACTTTATACGCGCATCACCACAACCCCAACAAACTACGGATATAGGGCACCATCAGACCCTGTACAAGACATTGTAATGCTCCATCAAAGGCAAACAATGGAATAGACAAACCGAGACCAGCCGTAATCAACTATTGTCAGCTGTGCTCGGAAAGCTAGCCAACTGGGTGACCAGTTGACCCCCCCCCCCAACCCCAGGTTGATTTGAAATCATTCCTCCTACACAGGCACCCACTAGCTTGCTGGCCCCACTGGCTAAGCGTACGTTGATGCCGGGTTATTGATATGGTACACACCAGCAAAAAAAACACCAGCACACCCACCTTGCGTTTGTTTGAATGGCCATGTCTGCCAGCAGCTGCTGCCCCGAGTCCTTGGCCCTCTCACTCTTGCCCACAGTCAGGTACTTGCCCTCCTGCAAATTTTCCAACAAACACGCATGGTCAGCACAGCACATGTACTAGCAACGCTGCCATCTCAAGTCCACATGTCAGCAACGCCAATGCATGCACAGAATGCCTAGAGACCTACACGGCTGCCTGGGGGCCAGTGCCGCTGCCGACCACACGCCTCATGGCAGGCAGTGGTTGATGTGGCTGACACAAAGGGAGGTCTCTGCCTGCAGTTGGTGACAAATTGAGCAGGTGAATGACTCATCATTTGCTGCTGCATGCAGATGCACCGTCAATGCGCAGTGCAAATCCCCTTCCACTGCTCACCTGCAGAGTGCTGAGCATGGCCATCAGCCATTCCAGCTCGCCCTGAAACACAACACAGCACAGCGCAACACAGCAGCACACATGACATCACATCAGATCAATATGCAATGACCTCACTCCTGGACTGCATGGATATGTGCAAGATATAGCATCCTCCATCCATTTGCTGGGCAGCTGTTGGCAGAGGCTTACAGCTCTGACAGGCAATAGCACAATGCATGAACCATACGAGTCAGCTGCTCCATACTGTTGTTTGGCGAAAATGTCCATGTAACATACTCCCCCAAACACTCAATGCACTCCAAGCACACTCGCCAATTGGTGAGTGTGCTGCAATGCAGGCATGTCCTCACTGCTGCTAATTGTACAGAATGCCTCTGTTCTTCAGCACTAAGAGCTGCCCAATCATGCTGCAACACATACACTGAAGCAGCAGGTAGTGACTGTGTCAGGCATGAGCGCTGAGTCAGCCACATGCATGTCATGCTCCTACCTTTGCTGCTGCAAATGACTTGATGACCTCCTCAGGCTTTGGCTGTTCCGGCTCCTCTGCTTCCGCCGCTGCGTCTCCATCTGCTGCTGCTGCTGCTCCTCCGCCTGCAGCTGCAGGCTCTGCATCCTCCTGCTGCGTCTGGAAGCACAACAGAAATTGCACAGCAGTGGCAGGGCAGCACAGCAGTATGCTTGCTGCTGTCTTGGAGGGCGGTGGGCAGCAGCTGATAGGGTGCCACACAGAGGGGTACTTCAACACAGCACAGCCGATACAACTATGCAGACGACCTGACAGCATTCTCCAAGTGCAGAAGGATTGCAACCATAGAAGCACTGCGCTTGGTGTGGATCCTTGGATGCGGGCTGAATGGCCTCACATATGAGGGGCCTGTACAAGCTTGTAGCTGCATGACACGATGATTACGTTGCTGTGCGCGGCACCCACCTGCTGGAAAGGGTCCTTGAGCTGCATGTGTACCCAGGGGTTGTCATCTGCTTCCTCCTCGGCACCGTCTGCTGCTATGACGCGCACACGCTTGCTGTGCACTGCTGGCAGGATGTATGCAACAGCTGAGTGGGGTGCTGGCTCAGACGTCACGGGAGTTGAGGACATTCGTGGCCTGATCAGGCAGCAAGGGAGGCTAGCTGCTGGACAGATACCATTCAATGGAGCTGTGATCTGCTGATCAAGTGCTCAAATCCGGCACTGGCACTGGCGGTTGAAGTGAGGCAGCTTTGCCAGTCTCTAGGCAGGGTGCACAACGTTGGTGTCCACGGTTGTGTTCTGTGCCTTTATCACTTCACGGCTATGACTAAGGTTGACGATACAACTTCTTGTCTCGCACATCAGAAAGGCAGGGATCCTTCGGGAAGCCTATTACTCTCCCTCTTGCACTGTACAGGTTGTTTTTCAAGACTGCTGCCACCCAGTCTGCTGCCGAAACGCCGCAGTTACTGCTGCCAGGCCAGGCAGGCGTCGCCTTTGTTTCCTTATTTCTGATCTACAGTATCTGTCGGATCTAAGCGGCTGCAACCCCTCTACACTGGCAGCTGCGCGCTCAAGCTGAACAGCAGCAGTAGCTCTAGATCTCTCTTCACTTGGCTTGTGACTGTGGCTTGCATCCGCAACGCACCAGCGTACCTTTCCCAGTCACCTTGCTTCGTTCGTGGCAGGCTACTGCTGACAGATTGTGGACAGCAGCAGCAGCAGCATCAGCCCCAGTGACGGCAGCAGCAGTCAAGCTGCTGCTGCTCGTGTTGCAGCGGCAGCAGCAGCAGTAGTCAACACAGATGACTAAAAAGGAGAAGAAGAAGGATAAGGACAAGGCGGGCAGCAGCAAGAAGCAGCAGACGCTCCCAGAGCCGCTAGAAACGCAGCGGCATTACGTGCTCTGCGGACCAGACCAAAACTCACATGTAAGTGGCAGTGCGGGGGCCGCTGGGGGAGGGGGCGATGCAGTTTGGTATAAGCGCAGGCATCAGGCTCGGCTGGGACATAATGGCAGTGGACGGGGGTGCCTGATGGTGTGTAGGCTATCAGTGCATGGGTCACCGTGACCAAGCTGGGTGGCTGCTTGTGTTGTCAACCCATGAGTTACATCCATCAAGTGCATCACTTGTCATGATTCATTGAGTGATTGATTGGTTCTGCCAGCCCTTTTGTGAAGAACCGTGGCAGCTGCCTCTGTGCTGTCCTGGTTTATGACGGGGGCGACACCAAAGGTGCTAGATCTCCGGGGTGGGAAGGAACCACATGCACTGACCTTCGAAATATCAGCACCGACACACCTTTGGCTCATGAGCCATGTAACATGAATGTTATATCACTCATGATGGGATCACTGAGCTGATTGAGTAGCGGTTGTGGTGAGGTGTTCAGCAGAAGCAGCTGCTTTCGGTTGCCGCGGTGTGTGTCTGTCCCTACCTGTTTGGATCACGGCAGCAGTGCAAGTGGGCAGCCACAAGATATAAGCAAAGAGTCAGGCACATGCAGCAGCTGCTGCTGCCATGCTGCTAGCGCGCTGCCATTCATCATCAGTCCATCCCAAATTCAGCAGCAGCTGGAAGTGTATGCATGCATCTTTGCATAACACCCAGTCTCCTAACAGCCCCCCCCCCCTCCTCCCCCGGCCCTGCCCCTTGCTCCCCCCCCCCCCCAGGTTCACACTGCCACGTCAGCCAGTCAGTACCTTCCGCTGGGTGTTGACAATGCCTGGGACTATGCAGACTGGAGGGACAACTTCAGGTGTGAGGGGGGCAATTGTTGTGTGGGCTTTGTTGGGTGTTTAGCGTGTTTTTTTATGGGTGTGTGATGGGTGAGAGGAGTAAGGTGGTGTGTGTGTGTGTCGACAGAGAGACTGCATGCGTGCACATGCATGCTGGCTAGCAATCATCCGACAAGGAGTGTGTGTGTGTGGGGGGGGGGGGGCGCTGGCCTTCTAATGGCTTGTGCTTGAAACTGGGTCCTTGGAAATAGGGGTATCTCAGATCCTGAACCCGTGTTCCAGCTCAGCAGCGTATCCGCCCTCACTCACCATGGCACTGCCCCTTCATGGCGTGCCGCGGCCTTTGAAGGGCACACAGCAAACCATGTGGAGCACCATCAGGCAAGCGGGCGTGTGAGGCAGTCACGACCCGATGTTCTTTGGCCCACACATTCTACTGGCAAGCGATTACTCATGGGTGCTTTATCTCCCGCTGCGGCACATGACAGGGACAAGCTTGGCCACTCTTCCCATCACCTCCTCTCATTCTTCCGCTCTGCTCTCTGCTGCGTCATGCTGCGTCACAATCTGCAGCATGTAAGGCAACCACCCCTCAACCACCTTGAACTAGAGTGCTTCAAAATGAGAGGGGCCCATTGCGCCACTTTTTACCAAACTCTCCTTTCAATCTTTGTCTCTGCTGCATTGCAAATTGCTGCGCTACATTGTTGCAGCATCAAGGTGAACCACCTGGAACCTGATCGCTGTGAGTTCGACATGATCGGCATCGACCCCTCCATCGCCAATGCGCTGCGCCGCATCCTCATCTCAGAGGTGCCCACCGTCGCCATCGAGCATGTCTTCATTGTCGACAACACATCCCTCATTGCGGTGAGTGGCTTGTGGCAACAATCTTGTGTTGCTAGTCCCCCCCCCCCTTCACACACACAAGTCTGACTGCATCAATCCCCCCCCCTCCAACTCAACACATGCAACTTATTTATCAATCATCGAGAATGTCTTCATTGTGAACAACACATCCCTCCTCGCGGTGAGTATGCGACGGGCCCCCCATCAACAGTCCCCCCCCCCCCCGCCCCTCTGCAACCACCACCACCGCCACCGCCACCAGCCTTCCACGCAATGTCCGTGTCCACCATTGAGCATGTCTACGTTGTCGACAACACTTTGTCATCGCCGGGAGAACCCACACCATCAGCCAGGCAGCATGGTGCTTTTGCGCCCCACTTTGTGCCCCGGCCTCTGTCCCAGTTGCGGACCGGACTGTGGAATAATACAGACCGGAAACGCATCTTTCCAAAGGAAGCGTCCGACGGTTGCGCGGCCCCCCGCGTGTCGCGACTTGGCTGGCCACCCCGATGACGGGCGTGCCTGCATGCATGCAGCACAGCTGATGTGTGAAGTGAGTCTCGAGCAAGGTTAGGGTCTGTGTGTGCTGCAGTATCATGTTCATACTGAAGTCAACTCTTCAGTGTGAATCTGATACTGCAACACCCACAGACCCCAACCCTGCTCAAGACCCCGGCGCATGGGTTTTTAGGCTTGGAGGCCAGGGTATGTGTGTATGATTCAGAGATATATGATCATAAATGATCATTGGCTCTACAAGACGGCAAAGAAGTTCTTACTTTTCTGCGATTAGGCAACCAACTTGAAGGCTTGCTGTGATTGTGAACGCAGTGCCTCTCGTGTCCTCCCGTTCACTCATTTGCAGGATGAGGTGTTCAGCCACCGGTTGGGTCTGGTGCCTCTGGACCTGAACCCTGCTCCCCCCCCCCCCCCCCCCCCCCCCCCCCCCCCCCGTTGGTGTGGAGGACCCAGATGAAACTCCACCCCCCACTCTTGTATCCCAAAGTACTACATCAAAACACCCTAATGAGGTCCCCCCCCCCTAATGAGGTCCCCCCCCTCCCCCATGTGTACCCAATAATTCTGCATCAAAACACGCCAAGGAGGTTTTTGCCCGCTGCAATAGCATAATTCTCTTCTTTCTCAAGACTTGTATTAAGGGGGAAGGATACAATTGATTGGGGTGGCGGGATTGAGCTGCACAGGGTCTGCTGGCCAGGCTCTGCTCTTTTTCGACAACCTCCAGGTTCCCAGGGATGCACTGCACCAACTAGGGCCAATGCTGCCCTGGCCCGGTCAACTGTAGGGCCTGCTGTACCCCAGGGGTGTAGCAAGGATGGTCCTGGGGAGGACGATCAGGGCAAAACTAGGCCATGTCGCCAAGGTTGAACATGTTGGTATTCAAATGGTCAATCATTTTTTCGCTATCCGGTTCGATTCGGAACTGCAGCAACTTTGCACTCGATCTGCTGACAGATTTTCTGCAGCACTTGCTGCAGTCGACTTTGACACCGCATGCATAGAAATCGTTTCTTTGTATGTCTTAGACCACACCTTAGCGATGGTGTCACCTAAAAGTTTGTGTAGCGTCCATGATGGGTGCTGCAGCTTTCGGGCGGGCTGGGGTGCTGTTGCAAGCCACCACAGAGCTTCGCACAGCAAACCAAGCAGTCCAGAGCACGCAACATCGATAAATAGCTTCTAGTGACGGACTTCACCACTCAGACACCCTGCATATGGCCCTGAGCACGGCACACATCGGTCACTCTGTGGTCGCACCCAGTGGTGCCACCCTGAAGAAAAAAGTTTTGAGTTTGGCCAAATCAGTTGGCAGGGGGTCTAAGGACACGCAAACGATTATGTTTCCACAATCTGGTGCCAAAAAGCCTCAGCAATGCTAATTGTATCCTTCCCCCTTAACTGCATCGCCTCTCCTGTGGCTATCTTGCAGGATGAGGTGTTCAGCCATCGGTTGGGTCTGGTCCCTCTGTCCATCGACCCTGACCGCATCGCCCCTCGTGGTGTTGAGGACCCAGTGAATGAGACCAACACGGTGGTGTTCAAGTTGGACATTGCATGCAGGAGGGAGGCAGACGGCACAATGGTCAACGACAAAGGTACAGGCGTTTTGTGGGGTGGGGTCTACTTTGTGTTTCTGGTGTAAGGTTTTTCCGGGATGGGTGGGCGGGGGCATGGCATGCGGGAGGGAGGCAGACGGCAGCAATGGTCAACGACAAAGGTAGGAGAGTTGGTTTTGATTGGGTTGGGGGGGGTCTTCTTTGTGGCATTGGTCCAAGGTTGTTACGGTGTGTGTGTGTGTGTGTGTGTGTGTGTGTGTGTGTGTGTGTGTGTGGGGGGGGGGGGGGGGGGGGGGGGGGCATTGCATGCAGGCGGGAGGCAGGCGACACAATTGTCATCGACAAAGGTAGGAGTGTTTGGTGTGCTAGATGGGCGAGTGGGTGCGGGAGGGGGGCATGTTCCATTTTTGGCGTGCCGGTAGAAAGCTGGTGCAGGACATTGCTTGATGGCAAGGAAATTGTTCAAACACACAGGGTTGACTGGCTGTCTCTAGTTTGCCCTCACTCACCATGGCACTGCCTCCCTCATGGCGTGCCGCGGCCTTTGAAGGGCACACAGCAAACCATGTGGAGCACCATCAGGCAAGCGGGCGTGTGAGGCAGTACCGACCCGATGTTCTTTGGCCCACACATTCTACTGACAGTGGATTTCCTAATGGGTGCTTTGTCCCTCACTGTTGATCACGACACGACAGGTGTAACCAGGGTGTAAGGAGGAGGCCGGCTTTGAATGGTGCAGAGTTGTCAGCAGGGGTAGCATCTGCAATGGCGATAGGTGCCCTACGGGTCCTCACCCCCCCCCCCCCCACACACACACACACACACACTCATGTGTAAACACACTGTTGTGCTACGTGCCATGCATTCGGATGCATCCGGATGTACTGCTCTCCAGTCACACACTCACCTTGTCCAGGAAACAACCCGACCGGGACACCGGTGTGCTGAGGCGCATTGCAGGGGCGTTGGGCTGGTTGCAGCAGTAAAGGCCCCAACGGTGTGTGGTTGGTACTGTTCCGTCAAATTAGCCTTGTGTCTTACAGCTGTGTTACTGACGCCACCCTGCTTCCTCCTGTTGCCTGTTGTTGCTGCCTGTCTCCCCTCCCTTCCCTGTTGCTGTGTCCACAGTGTTGTCGAAGGACCTGCTTTGGTTGCCGCAAGGCAGTGAGATGCCAGAGGAAACTGGGTGCAGGTCAGGAGGGGGAGGGGGAGGAGGGGGAACGAGGGGGGGGGGGGGTTGACCCTTGGTCGAAATTCATTATCTGTAGCAACAGGCGGACAGCGCCCATATTGTGTGCTAGGCAGTGAGATGCCAGAGGAGACAGGGTGCAGGTCAGAAGGGGGAGAGAGAAGAGAGAGTGTGTGTGTGTGTGGGGGGGGTAACCCTGGGTCGTATTTCGATGTGAAATCCAGTAAGTGTGGCAACAGGCAGAAAGAGGTCGTATTGTGTGCTAGGCAGTGAGATGTCAGAGGAAACAGGGTGCAGGGCTGAAGGGGGGACAGCGCGGGGGGGGGGGGGGGGGATCACAGGTCAATTTCAAAGGCGAAACTCTTCTGGGCAAGGCAAGGGAGTCTTTGGTTATGTGACTTGAAGAAGACAAGTGGCAGGGAGCTTGCATGGTGGGCTGGTGAAGGCACGTGCTGCCGGTCAGAACAGGGAAAGGCAAGTTGGTGTCTTGGAGGTAGAAGTTGGCATGCTGTGGAGGCAAGAGGGGACATCTTGTGTCTGAAGCTGGTGGCGTGTCCTCGCCACCGCCTTCAGAGACAAGACACCCCCTCCTGCCTCCACATGCCAACTTGCCTGCCCCCCTCCCTGAATTAAAGCGCGGCCTGTGTTTCCTCTGGACCACCTTGTCAATACACTAGCACTCAACATGGTCTCCCTACCCCTTTCTTTGCCAGAAATTTTTACCCCCTCCTGGAGAGAAAAGCACACTGTGGGTGATTGGGTGCGAGGCGAGGGGCTGAGGGTGCAGGTGAAGTTGCACACACAGGGTGTGCGTGTGCGTGTGTTTGGGGGGGGGTAGGGGGGTATGGTATATGCTATAGTATTGCTTTCGCGTTTGGGAGGAGGGGGCCATGTGGGTGTTGCTGTGATGTTGATGAGTGCATTGTGAATAATTGGCGTGGATGATTGGCGTTGTGCAGGGCGAGCATGTCTTGGTTGGGCCACATGTGGAGAATGTGGTGTGTTGGGTGTGTTGATGTTTGCTGCAGGGTGGCCTGTGATGGTGAAACAAATGATAGGAATGAGCGCCAGCCTGCGTGGTTGGTGGCCTGATATCAATATGCCAAATCACTGACGGCCTGGATGTATGTGGCAGTCAAGGAGGGATGGGGTGCGTAGTTTTGACTTTTGGGGGATGAGGAAAGGTGTTGATATGTTGCTGTTTATTGTGGGTGTGAGTTTCGTGAAAGTGCAGCTGTGGCGGATAGTCACTATCCAGCAGCTGGTGGTGTGATGGGAGTTTGTAGGCAGAGTCATTCAGTGTGGCCAATGATGGTGAAACAAATGATAGGAATGAGCAGCCCTCCATTTGGGGTGGCTGCATGATATAAAAATGCCAAGTTCACTGACGGCCCCATATTGCTGAGCACACTACTTCAGCACAGCGACACTGTTTTTGGTTGCTGGGTGCACACTGTGTTCTGCATTCTTTTTTGGTTCCTGCTGATCATGATGCAGCCCTAGGTGGCTAGTCTCTCCATCTTGACTCACCCTTGCTCATCAACAGTACCAATGACCTCCCCCCCCCCCCCCCCCCGCCCCTGCGTCCCGCCTGCAGGTTCACCAACAGCCAAGGTCCTGCCTTCCAGGACGCCCCTCCAGCAGCAGTCAACCCTGACATCCTACTGGCCAAGCTGCGGCCGGGTCAGTGCATTCAGCTGGAGGCGCATGCGGTGAAGGGTGTGGGGCGGGAGCACGCCAAGTGGTCGCCTGTTGCTACAGCGTGGTACCGGTTACAGCCTGAGGTGGTGCTGCTGAAGCCTGTCACTGGGGAGGCTGCGCAGGTAGGGTTTGTTTGGTGTTTTGGGGGGCAGGGGGGGGGGGGGGGCATCGGAGTATGGTTTAGGGTTCACAGGTGTACAGAGAGTCGTGGACACAGGGTACGTGTGCTGGTGCTGTGTGCTGGTGCTGTTTTCTGGCCATGAGAGGCATGGAAGGAAACCCTTGTGCGCATGCCGAGTCTGTTGTGTGTGGAGGAGGTTTCTCAGTGTTCTGGTTGTGGTGGAGCTGTGTCTGTGTTCTGTTTTTCGCCTTCTATTTGTGGGTTTGTTTTGCCATCCTTCACTGACTCTGCTGACTTGGCCCAGTGACATATGTGGTAATGATGATGAGACCCGGGCATAGCCCCACGCTTAGGCATCCATCCAAGGGCAACACACACAGTCTGGCACCATCACTCCCTGCCCCATTGACCCCTAGGAACACCAGACACATCTCAAGATGTGGTGGCCAAAACAAAGGCGGAGTGGAGTGGGGAGGGTGGGATTCAGGCTTGGGGCTTGCACCGGGGACGGCGGTACACGATACCTGTCGTTTCTCGAGTCGCCTGTGCTGCTCAGAAACGCTGTGATTAGGGGTGACGACCCTCAAAGGAGCGGGGCGGCGCAGAGACTGCTGTGCGGGCCATGTGTGCTTGCCTGAGGTTGTGGTAGCTTGGGCGGGTCGTCCACAAACGGCTGCATAGGCTGGGTTCTACTTGGTCCAGTGTGCAAAACGGGGCTTCTGAACCACATATGACAACACAAACGGCTTCATGATCACCATCATACTCCACAATGGTTGATTCACGTGGCATGTTGTGTGGTGTGGGTTGGTTTTGGCTAATCTGCTGCACCGCTAATCTGCAACCTGTCTGTTGTTTGAATTTTGATTATTGTGGCACAAGATTTTGGCGCCAATGTCTCATGTTACGTTTCGAATGCAGTGATGATGAGCCTTGAATGGTGCTGTCCCCCACATCTGGGTGGCCACCTTGGGTCTCCATACAACCCTCGGGTACCTGCTGCCTTGCGAAGGAGTGGGATTCTGAGGGGCTGGCGTTGGTTGCTGCCGCCATCCCATCCGCTGAACGGATGGGACATCGGGCCCATCTGTAGGAGGGGACACTGTGCGCGTAAAGATACCAACTGGTCCAATGCCGGCTGTGTGGTGTGTCCTGGGGTGTGCTGGCTCTGGTGTGGTGCGGTACTGCTGCTGCTGGGTGCCTAGGTGCCTGGTGGTGGTGGTGCTGCTGACTTGGCGCATGCGCGCGTGCGCTCAGGGACTGCTGAACTGCAACTACTTGGTTGGTGTCTGGTGTTTGGGTTCGGAAGTGGGAATTTGGATGTTTTGGGTGTTTTGTGTGTTCGTGTCTTGCACCAACTTTACTATGGGTTGCCACTAAATGTTTTTTAGATGCATGCACATGCTGTAGTGGGATTTGGGGGGGGGGGGGGGGTGATGCAGTGATGATGAGCCGTCTACGGTGTTGTCCCCCACATCTGGGCAGCCACCTTGGAACTCCACACACCCTTGGGTAACTGGGAGTCCCTTCTCAAGGGCCAGGGGTTCCTGAGGAGCCGAGTTGCGGTTGCGGCGCAGTACATCACCTCCCTCGGAGCGTTCGAGACTGTGCCCGCGTAATTCACCATCCGGTGCTCCAGGTCTCAGACCTGGTTTCCAATGCTCGGCGGTGTGGTGTGTTCTGGGGTGGTGAGGCCTGGGTGTGGTGCGGTGCTGCTGCTGCTGGGTGCCTAGGTGCCTGGTGGGGGTGGTGCTGCTGATGGGGCGCATACGCGTGTGTGCTTTGGGACTGCTGAGCTGCAATTTATCTGGGTGTTTTCTGGATTTGGTGCATCGTGTGTTTGTGAGCGGCTAGGTGCTTGTATATCAGGGTATGTCAAGTCTATGCATTTGCTTTCTATGTGTTTGAAGAGTGCTGTTGAGAGCTGGAACCTGTTTTGTGCAGTGATGATGAGCCTACAATGGTGTTGTCCACCAGACTTGGGTGGCCGCCCTGGGACCCCACACACCCAGGGTACAACCGCCTGCAGAGACAGGGGTGCTCCAAAAGGGGGCCGGGCTGCGGTTGCACTGCGGTCACGTCCTTGCGAAGGAGTGGGGGCCGCACTGCGTAAAACGAGTCCCAATGCTTGGCGGTGTGGTGTGTTCTGGGATGTGCAGGCCTGGGTGTGGTGCGGTGCTGCTGCTGCTGGGTGCTCCGGTGCCTGGTGGTGGTGGTACTGCTGATGCGGCACATGTGCACGTGTGCCTAGGGACTCCTGAACTGCACAGGGTTAATTTTTGATTTGGCAATGGGTTGGTGTGGATGCTTTCTCCCCCTGATGTGCACCCTCACATGCCCTGCACCCAATGCTAGCCAGTTGGTCAACTAGCGCACCTTCGTATGTATGCTGTTCTTGTATCATGTGCAGACCTTGTGTGCGGCTCCACAACCATCACCATCCTTGCAGCGTGTGAGCATGTGCTGATGACTGCTGTTGCTGTTGCTGATGCGTGCGTTGCTCTTTTTTGCTGCAGGAGTTGTGTGCTGAGGTGCCTGGTCTGTTCAGCCTGGGGTCGAAGGGCGAGCTGGTGGTGGGGGAGGCACGGCAGCATGAAAAGCAGCTGGAAAAGGTGAGCTGATACAATGCAGTAGTGGGGGAGAAGCAATCAACAGGGCGTGCGTCCATGCAGTGCATATGCTGCACTATGCAAGAGCCTTATCAGTTGCCCTGAAGGCCTTGACGCTGACATCAGCTTGGCATTTGTATGGATCACTGGGCTAATACTGATGCCGCTCAACAGCTGCTGCCCGGCCGTGACTTTGGCTTGAGCTTGCATGGCTGCTGTCTGTGTGTTCTTGCAGGTGCGGCGGTTGCTGGAGCAGGAGCGGTGGCGGGAAAGCATACAGCTGCGGAAGCGCAAGGACCACTTCATATTCACCATCGAGTCAACCGGCTGCATCCCTGCAGACCAGCTGATGCGCAACGCACTGGCAATCCTGACGGAAAAGTGTGACCGCCTGGCAGGACGGTTGTAAACTAGCCTTGCGCGGTGCAGCGCCTTTGTTTATGGTTGTCTTGTTCATTTGTTCGCTCTTGCGCTGCACAAGCATCGGCAAAGCAATTTGCAATGCAGTGTTTACTGAGCCCTTGCACAGCTCAGGCAGAAGCACTGGGCAGCTGTTGCATAGCTGTTCATGTGCGCAGCTGTTGCACAGCTGTTCATGCTTTCTACTGCTGTGTTGTTCGCACTCCATTCGTGCTGTTGTCTGCGGCGCGATTTTGCCCATGTGTTGTAGGCATCAGTGCATCATGCTGGTGTCAAGATAGTACCCTCATTGCCGGGTGGATGTTATGGCACAAGGCTTGAAGCAGAGGCTTTCCCGGCGCTGCTTGCGCCCAGACCTTGCCTTATTGTAGGGCCATCAAGAGTTGGTGGTGGTCCACCATAGTATGTGTACAGGTGTCAGGTTCCAACCTGACCAGTGGTTCCGTGTGGCTGCCAGCTGCTGTTGCTGCAAGCCAGCATACACCTGTAACCAGGTGTTGTGCAGGTTACATTCTCAACTTGATGCATGTTTTGCTGTTTTGTCCGCTTGCCACAGCCACAATTACCAGAGCAGTGTCATGTCTGCATGGCAGGGTTTCCCACGCAGTTATGCTTTCAGCCTGGTGCACACTCAAGCCTACGCATGGTGTTGTAGGCTTGCTGGCAAGGCCCCAAATGCAGCCGCATTGCAAGCAACATATGACACTGCCTGGGTTCACTCTGGTCACCCGGCGAAGGCTTGAGGGGTGCTTCTGAAGTGGAATGGATTGGATGACCAGTTTGCCGGAAGCCCATCAGGAGCTTCTTGCTGAGTGTAACATCACAGTTCAAAAACGGCATGCACTGGCTTTTCACAGCTGCAATTCATACCACTTCATATCATATAATCTTCAGTCACCCAAACTTTGGTGGAAATGCATAGCGAACCTGGCACACCAGGACCAACTTGAGTGACCATCATCTGGTGGAGACTGTGTGCACATGTGGATCTAAAGCCGTGTAACATCTGAATCAATTTTTGAAATACCAAAACATTTCTGGCGCCCAACCACTTGCTGCCAACATTTTTGCTGCGAACACTGATTTCAACTGTTGGTGCCATGTGACAGGTTGACCACTTTTTTCCGGCCTGTCTTGGAAAAGGCATAAAGCCACTCGCTGTACAAAATTGCCTAAGCACAACTTTCTGTCATCAATCTATCACTGAAGAAGCCACTGCTATTGCAAACTATTATACCAACAGCTGCTGTAGAAAATCAGTGCAGCAACAACTACGACGGTGGTGCACGGCAGCCGCTGTCAGGCTGACAGTCCCAGTTCATACACCCACATCGCAGACAATTAGCCGCAGCTTGATGCTGCCTGATGCCGGCACCCCCTTGGCAGCCCAGGCCGCCTCATCAAACCCGCCAGACATGGACCCACTGAAGAATTCGGGCCAGCCCCAACGGGAGTGCAGGGCCTTGAAGCGGACAGCTGCAGCCTTGTGTGGAGTGTGCAGAAGGCACGCTAATGCATCCACGATCTCCAGACTGAGGGTGATGCAAACAGATGAATCGACTGGGAGGTTTTTTCCAACCACAAACAGTCCAGTTGTGCTGCCACGTGTGGTGCCATCCCACATGCATCTAATCTCCATGCCCCAATCAATACCTCCCAGCATGCTGACTGGCGATTGCAGGTACGACAATCTATGCTGGCTGGCACTGTCCTGTGCTGCTTGCTTGATTGCTGCCACATCCACCTCCCAATCCAGCTGCATGCTGCTGACTGGCTGGATGTCACGCACAGGCAGCAGCCAGCTGTCAGGCGCACGAGGGATGTATGCTTTGATATCCCCAGCAGTCAGGCCGGCATCTGCACTGCAGCCTGCCTTCAGCAGCAGCAGCTGCTTCAGCTGGGGCTGCAGTCCTCGCAGCAGCAGCTTGTCTGCATTGCCTGACAGGACTGATGCTGACAGCCAGAACTGCGACAGGTGGGGGCAGCCCACAAGGGGTGCAAGCTTGTCCACTGCATGCTGCTGGCTGGAAGCTGGCAGCTTGTCAGCATAGGCTTGGGCGGTGTAAAGGACCGTGTCCTCCGATGCAACCTGGAAGCATGCAGGAAAGCGTTGCCTATCAGTCACTGAGTCAGTTCAAGATTAGTGAGCGCCCAGATCCCCCCCCCCCCAGGGGATACCTGCTGGCATGACCATGGCCGCCAGCTGAAGATTTCCATACAAGTGTTAAAAACGTACGCCGAAATCAGATCAGTCACTGAGTCAGTTCAAGATTAGTGAGCGCCCAGATCCCCCCCCCCCCCAGGGGATACCTGCTGGCATGACCATGGCCGCCAGCTGAAGATTTCCATACAAGTGTTAAAAACGTACGCCGAAATCAGATCAGTCACTGAGTCAGTTCAAGATTAGTGAGCGCCCAGATCCCCCCCCCCCCCCCGGGGATACCTGCTGGCATGACCATGGCCGCCAGCTGAAGATTTCCATACAAGTGTTTAAAACGTACGCCGAAATCAGATCAGTCACTGAGTCAGTTCAAGATTAGTGAGCGCCCAGATCCCCCCCCCCAGGGGATACCTGCTGGCATGACCATGGCCGCCAGCTGAAGATTTCCATACAAGTGTTAAAAACGTACGCCGAAATCCAGCCTGGGTCGGACCCAGACAGCAGGCTTGTGATGTACGTGTGTTGTTTGAAAACTTACAACGGACGACTACTTTTACCTTTCACAAGGCTCATCAGTTCCGAAAACACACTGCGGCAGCATGCACACATTGGAATGGCATGCAAGCAATAACACGTGTGTGCCAGGCATGCTGTCAGTGTGGTGGGGGTGAGGTGAACGCCTGTATGGCTGCTGTAAAGCGTACCAAACCACAAGTAGAGAGAGCCAGCACAGTGCCGTGCTCTGATGAGACGCGGCCCAATGGAGCGGTTCTTGGTGTCCTACACGGTTAACCATCGAAAACATGTATGTGACTGTGACAGCCGACTAATGCATTTTTCAAAGTCATGACTACCGTATCCCGGTATACAATACTACGTAGTATTGCCAATTGGCAATGCGTAGTATTGGCCCAGTACATTGAATAGTTGAATGCGGCATAGCCGCCAGTTCAATATTTCCATACTATGGTAGTACCAAGGCGAAACAGCCTGGCCCAGCATGTGCCCAAATGGCTCCAACCCTCACATGATCTCACACACAGGAAATGCTATGGGCATAGCATCGCGTCCCAATGAGCTGTGCACTGCACTACCATGCCGCCCGCTTCTAATACGTATGCTGAATGGGCGTGGGGGTGCAACTGTGTATGACAAACGAAAGTCTACAAACATACCCGGTACCTGAGATTGCAGTCACTGTTCGAAGGAATGGGCGCACTGCACCTTGCCGACCCGGCTCTTCCAACAGGCCGGCGATGCCGCCGCTTCTTACCACGGGAAGAAAGTTAATTCTTGCAGCTCAAAGGCCCAAAGCGTGAGTCACAGTGACAACGTGTCACGCGACGTACCGTACTATGCATGGTATGCATAGTTGCAAAACAGCCAGGTCACCTGAGGGGCGGCCCCTCACCTTGAGCCCACTTGAGCCCAGCAGCAGCTCCATGGCATACAGGGGTAGTGCCAGCAGTGACGCCTGCAGTGAGACACCGTTTTGGCCCCACACAGCCTCCAGGTTGCCATACTTGCTGAGCAGCACCTTCTCAAGCAGTGGCAGCAGCCACTCTGGCACTGTTGCCAGATTGCTGTGCTTGCTCAGCAGTGCCTGCCAGAACTGCTCAAACACAAGAAGCAGGCACTCAGGCACTGCGTCTAGGCTAAGAATCGCCTCCAGCACTGATACCAAGCTGTCTGTGTTGTCTGTTGCTGCCCCCAGGGCTCCCACTGCTGCCTCGCTGGCTGCTGTCAGCTGCTACATGTCTGCCAGCACTGCTGCCTGCACCTGCTGCTGGGGTGTTAGGTCAGCCAGCAGCTTGGACCATGGGTCAAAATGGTACAGTCCTGCAAGCAATGCCATTGCTGCTGGCTCATAGCTTGCGTCTGGCAGTGTGATTGTGACCTTTCTTCCCTGCTGGCTGCTGCTGCTGGTCACAGTTGCTGCCTGGCTGCTGTCCGCCTGAGTTGACCAACGCAGCGCCTGCAGAGATGGGCACGGATAGCATACCAGGTTGAAACATGGGGCGCCGGGTGCTAGAATTTGGCCTTGATCACCTGCCTCAGTAATGTCAGCCCACACGTAGTGGATATAAAGCAAATGTGCAACCTGGTAAGACTCACCTGTGCAACAAAGTAGGGGCAGAGGCTAAGGATCTGGCTGTGGCCTGGGAACTGCTGCAGCACGACGTGGTTGCTGTCCTGTGCCTCGGAGTCCTCGTCGTCCGCTGGATCTGGTTCCTCGACAAAGGAAAGCACGATTTCTACATCGGACATGTCCGCCTGCTGCCACAGATGCCCGAAGCCGGGGTACGCCATAGCTGCCGTGCGCACCGAGGCCAACGATCGTTTCGCGAAATGATTGTAGCTGCAGCTCAAGTTGTGTTGTGTGGCCGATACATGCTCCGCTTGATGACAGGGCGTCGTCCAATGCAGGGTTTTCGTCGGCGGTTGATTCGGAGGTGATGGTTCTCAAGGTATCGCAAGCTGTTACCCAAAGGTTCCAGATGATGGCCATTGCTGCAATCCGACTGTGGGTGCCGAGGCTGCTCTTTCTTCAGGTCAACGTTTGATGCGCTGGTACAGAGCTGAACAATATTAATGTGCTGTCCAGCAGCGCCGCGCAGGCTGCGCATGCCAGTTTGCTCTGTGTTGGTGCTTGAGCAGTGAGTTCTGTCCAGTCTGCCTTGCTAAGTAGAATTCCGCTCTGCGCCTTCAGGGATGCAGCTGCAGGCCTGGTTTCACTGAAACAGGTGACCTGGTGCCCAGGTGCTCACAAACCGGTTTCTTTTTTGTTACATGTGGCAGGACACGCACTGACCCTTACAGTTAGCACAGCAGGCAGCAGCTTGCACGCTGTACATGTGGTGGATTTGGTGAGGCCCTCACAAAGTTTGCTATGGTCCACAACATGTTGCCAGTGCCACCAGGACTTTTGTTGCCGCCGGCAGTGTATGTTGTGCATTGCCGGGCATTGTTGCCGTGAGCCTCACGTGGTGACCATCGATGTTTGCTGAAATTATGAATCAACAGTCTGATGCGTACCAAGCCGGGTCAAATGCAAAGGCTGAGCATGCTGCTGAGCTGCTGCTGTCATTGGCACAAAGCTTGTGTAAACAAATAAAGATTGAATTGTGCACACCATGCATGTGCTGATCATGAGTACTGTCAACCATTCAGAAGTAACTGAAGTTTTGACAGACTGCCAGTATCCCCGCTTTACATGCCATGAACAACTGCTCGGCACAGTGGCAGAACCATCCCAAATACATATGCTGGGCACAAATGTCACCATTCAACTCACAAGGAACACCCACAATGCCATGTGCGCTGTCAAAACCACCACTTTTCACCAAACATCTGAATAATTCATGCAGTGCACGGCAATCAGTTGCCTGGTTGCTCAGCTGTGCAACTGTTGCAAAAACCAAACACGTTGGGACACTGCAGAGCACAAATTTTTTGCTGAGCAAGACACATTCAGCTGTGTTGTATCAAACACAGTTGCTGGCGCTGCCAAGCCGCTCTAATAGCCACAATCGACTGACAGACCTCAGGTCCTAGGAACACTGGCCCAGCTTACGTAAGTAATTACACGCCCACTTCCTTGACAGTCAGCCGCAGCAACATGCTGCCTGAGGTAGGCAGCCCCTGGGCAGCCCAGGCTGCCTCATCAAACCCACCAGACATGAACCCAACTTTAAAAAATTCTCGTAACCCCAGCCGCGGTTGAAGAAAGGGTCCCTGCAGCCCTCGCCTTTGCTCACTGCTGTCACCCCAACACACTCCAGGCTGTACGTGCAGCGGCAAATTGAGCCAGCTGGGAGGTTCCTGGCATGAGCATACAGCCCAATCCTGCTGCTCTGCTTTCCGGAATCCCATGCGTACAGCAGCTGCATGCTCCACCTCACCCCTCCCAGCAGGCAGCTGGTTGGGGACCACTGCCTGATTGCATCCTTCTGGCTGGCACTCTCATGTGCTGCCCGCCTGATTGTTGCCACATCCACCTCCCAATCTAGCAATACGGCGCTGCTGACTGGCTGGATGTCACGCACAGGCAGCAGCCAGCTGGCAGGTGCGCCAGGGACTACATACTTGCTGACCTCCTCGGCGGTCAGGTGCTGATCTGTACTACCCGCCTGCCTCAGCAGCAGCAGCCGCTTCAGCTGGGGCTGCAGCCGCCCCAGCAGCAGCTTGTCTGCATCACCTGACAGGACTAATGCTGACAGCCAAAACTGCGACAGGTGGGGGCAGCGCACCAGGGGTGCCAGCTTGTCCACTGCAGGCTGCCGGCACCAGCCGTATACCAGCTTGTAGGCCTGGGCAGTGTAGAGCACTGTGTCCTCTGAGGCCACCTGGAAGCATAAATTACCATCATATGCGGTCATCAATGATGCCAGTGCCGATAATGAATTATCCGGTCGGACCGGCCAACATCACGACACCTCAAAGTCATCAAATTGAGGTGTCAATGCCACTGGCAGGTGGCACCTGGCCAGGGTACAAAGTACAAGTGTAAAACTGCATTCTTCCCTAGTATGAAACATGCCCTGCACAGTGCCGCACCACTGCCTGCTGTCCATTATCACTGCCAGTGTTTCTGGCATACAGCAGTTCATGTGTGAAAATGCAACTGCACAACAATGTCAAGTGATCTGGTCACTAGTTGCAGAAAACAATTCAGCAACCATCAAGGTCTGAACAAACTGCCAGCTGATGACTCATGATGACTCCAAGTCCGGTGTGACGGGATGAACACATCCGATGTGTTCATCTTACTAAGATGTCAGTGTGTTCTTTAGTAATCGAACAAGTCACGCCAACACACAAAATGCTGCCCTTGCAGATGGTGTGCAGACAAACAGACTGCCCTCTTACCTTGAGCTTGTCTGATGCCAGCAGCAGCTCCATGGCATACACGGGCAAAGCCAGCAGTGACTTCTGCAGTGTGCCATCACCCGGGGCCCACACAGCCTCCAGGTCGCCATATTTGCTGAGCAGGATCTGCTCCAGCAGCGGCCGCATGCTCTGAGGTACTGCTGACAGGCTGCTGTACCTGCTGAGCAGGACCTGCCAAGACTGCTCAAACACAGGCAGCAGGCACTCAGGTACTGCGCGTAGGTCGAGCATCTCTTCCAGCACTGCTGCTAGACTGTCTGTGTCGTCTGTTGCTGACACCAGGACTTCGAGTGCTGCCTCGCTGGCTGCTGTCAGCTGCCACATGTCTGCCAGCACTGCTGCCTGCACCTGCTGCTGGGGTGTAAGGTCAGCAAGCAGCTTGGACCATGGGTGAACGTGGTACAGCCCTGCAAGCAGTGCCATTGCTGCTGGCTCGTAGCTTGCGTCTGGCAGCGTTATGGTGACCTGCTTTGCCTGCTGTTTGCTGCCTGCTGTGTCCTTGGCCTGCTGTTGGTTGCCTGGTTCAGTGAAGGTGCTCTGTGCCTCTGTTGACCATCGCAACGCCTGCGCATTTTGCAATTTTGCGGCGGCACGGATAGCAGGTTGACAGGGGGGGGGGGGGCTCAGGAGCCTGAGCATATAGTGTCTGCCTCAGCAACACGGGCTGATCTTACGAAGTGCATAGGCAGTAAGATGGTCGGCCACACTTGCCTGCGCAAGAAGGTAGGGGCAGAGGCTGAGGATTACGCTGTGGCCAGGAAACTGCTGCAGCACGACGTGGTCGGTGGTCTGCGCCTCGGAGTCCTCATCGTCAACCAGAGCTGCATCTGTGACAAAGGAAATCACGATTTCTACATCAGACATGTCCTCCTGCTGCCACAGATGCCCAAAGCCGGGATACGCCATAGTGCCGTGAGCGCAGCGGACGATGAAATGCGTGCAACTGCGACCTAAAACCTTTCCTGTGTACTTGGTATGTGAAAATCTTCCTGTTTTGTTCTGTGAGCTGTTGTCCAACGTAGGGTTTTGTCGGCGGTTTTTTCTGCGTGGGACGTTGATGTTCCAAGGGGTTGAGCCTACAGCCTCCTTGGCCTGTCAAGTGGCTGCACAGGGAGTCATGGAGAGGCCTTGCTACTGGCTGGACACAGCCAGGGTTGACCCATGATGCTGTACTGTGTATCTCGACTCTCTTGTGCACTTATGTAGTGCGCTTCAGAATGTTGGGGCTGGTTTTCCATCCTCTCCAAAGCGTCAGGCCCTGGGTTGATCCCCAGTGAAGTTCTGGTTTGGTCTCATGTCCGTGATACCAGTGAATTGCTGGCATGAGATCTTGAGCTTCATAGCTACATGCGTAATTTTGCACACCTGACGGACCAAACTGTGTATGCATGCACCCTTAGCCTGTTGGCAACAGCCACTGCCTCTCATCAGTGTTGCAGCAGGACATGCACCTCAGTGCATCTGTTGCATCTGCACTGTGCGGTAATGATTGCAGCTTGATCACTGGCCATCACTGTTGCATAGGCGCTGAAGCCTGAACGTTTCCGACACTGATTGAAGCAGCATCCCTGCCATGCAACTCAAAGCAATTGCTCGCGAGAACATCTTGCAAGATGTTACTTCAGCCTGATTGGCGGTTTGCACATGGTCACTGCCAGTCACAGTGTGAGTTTCATTGGGCAGACATGCCAACGACATGGACACTCTGTGCAAGGGTGTATGTAGTCAATGTTGCCGCTTGAAGTAGCTACTTGCATGCTATCAAACACCACCTTCTTTTGCCTGCCGACACCAACACACGTTTTCCTTTTGTGCTGAACAAGGCCCTCTGCAGATTACGGTTGAAACTGCAATCCTCGTCTTTCCGTCCCTGTGGCACCGCCTCGAATACTATTGCCAATAGTGTAGTGGCTGGGCCAGTGTGCACTGCCGCAGTGACTAGAAGTCAGCTCACTCAAGCCGTGGCCAGGGCCTGGCCACAACGTGCAGTGCACCATTGGTGCCGCATTCACGGTGACGGTCACTAGCAGTGAAGCTGCAGGCCCTAGCAGAACTGACAACTCAAGGCATGTCACCACATGGCAGGCCTGCAGATGTGACATGTTACATGTGTTCAACAGCGCGTGCAGCACGTCACACACCCAAATCCTTGATAGTGAGCCGCAGTGTGATGCTGCCTGATGCAGGCAGCCCCTTGGCAGCCCAGGCTGCCTCATCAAACCCACCAGACATGAGCCCGACTTCAAATAAATCAAAGAAGCCCCAGCCACTGTCTGTGAAGAGCCTTGTACCACCCTTGCCTTTACTTAGTGCATGCACTCCGTCACATACCAGACTATACGTGCAGCGGCACAATGAATCAGCTGGGAGGTTTCTGATCTGTGCATACAATCCTATGGTGATGCCTTGCTTGCTTTCATCCCATTTGCACTGCAGCTGCATGGCCCAAGCCACCCCTCCCAACAGGCACCTCGTTGGTGACCACTCTTTGGTGAGCTGCTTGTGACTGGCACTGTCCTGCGCTGCCTGCCTGATTGCTGCCACATCCACCTCCCACTCCACCTGTGCGCTGCTGACTGGCTGGATGTCACGAACAGGCAGCAGCCAGCTATCAGGTGCACCTGTCACACCTTGCTTGACAACATCAGCAGACATGCCCTCCCTGTGTGACTGCCTCAGTAGCAGCAGTTGCTTCAGCTGGGGCTGCATCCCCCTCAGCAGCAGCTTGTCTGCATTGCCTGACAGGACTGATGCTGACAGCCAAAACTGGGACAGGTGGGGCAGCGCACGAGGTGTGCAAGGGCATCTGCCTGTTGCTCGCTGATGTCCTGCTTGTCGGCATAGGACTGGGCTGTGTACAGCACTGTGTCCTCAGAGGCAATCTGCAAGCAGACACGAACCCGTGTAGAGGCGCAGCGCACTTCCGAAGTGTCATGAGTCATGGTGATCCCCCAAAAGGCTCCGTGGGCCCGCTGATTGTTGGTCACCACGGGTGCAGCAGGATCATACATGGTGTGTCTTTAGTCACTACACACTATGGCCACCGTGGAATGTGATGTGGCGGCCCGTTATGGCAGTATCATGATGTGATGTACTAGAACACAATTCATGGAGGTACTTTGAAGCACTTCCGTGATGGAAAGCATCCACCATCCCCCTTACCTTGAGCTTGTCTGATGCCAGCAGCAGCTCCATGGCATACGAGGGCAGTGCAAGCAGTGACTCCTGCAGTGTTCCACCCTCAAGGCTCCACACTGCCTCCAGGTCACCATACTTGCTGAGCAGGACTTGCTCTAACAGTGGAAGCAGAAACCCAGGCACTGCGTGCAGGCCGAGCAGCTGCTCTAACACAGCTGGAGCTGCATGGTTTGTCGTGGCCTGCAGTATCCTTGCTGCTGCCTCGCTGGCTGCTGTCAGCTGCCACATGTCTGCCAGCACTGCTGCCTGCACTTGCTGCTGGGGTGTAAGGTCAGCCAGCAGTTGGGACCATGGCCTGACCATGTACAGCCGCTGCAAGTTGCAAGCACTGCCATGGCTGCTGGCTCGTAGCTTGCGTCTGGCAGTGCGATGGTAAACTGCTTCTGTCCCAGATCCTTGCTGCCTGCTGTATCACTTGCATGGCTGGTGCCCGGCTGGGGCTGTGGCTTGGTAGACCAACGCAGCACCTGCGCAGGCCGGCACATTTTGAGCAATAGCTTGACAACCTGAACACCCGAGTCGGGCATTTTGGGCAGTACCTCAGCAACCAGAGCTGTGCAGCACGACTACGATTGCGACGACCAGAAGTAAGCTGACGATGAAATGCAGTATTGGCAGAGCAATGCTTGCCTGTGCTGCAAAGTAGGGGCTGGAGCTTAGGATGATGCTGTGTCCTGGAAACTGCTGCAGTATGGTAGGGTTGCTGTTCGGCCCCTTCGCTGTCTCGTCGCCCATTGGAGCTTGGTGTGAAGCAACAGAAAACTTGATATCTACATCCGCAAGATCTGCTTGCATCCAAAGATGTCCGAAGCCGGGGTGCGTCATGATTGCGGAAAGTGTACGATCAGTGAAATGCTGCAGCTCATCAATGATGCAGCCGCTCTTTCTAACCTCTGCTTCTCTACAATGCTCGTGATTGCCGTCCAACGTTGATGTGTCATTTTCCGGATTGTGACGTCTGTTCTGCCAGAGGCGGGGAGGCTGATAAGAGGGTGCAGCATAAGGGCAGGACTTGTTGCATCTATTTGATGGCAATATCGTGTACCTGGTTGTGATCCACTCAACTTCCCCCTGGGGGTGTGTGCACACAGCTGTGCGGCTGCAGGGATGCACTGTGTCTGCGTCTTGACAAGGCCAGCAACTGTCACATGCCGCATTGGGGGTGGCTAGGCAAAGCCAATGCATGCTGCCTGCCAGGCCCACGGGTTAACCACATCAGCAACATCGGTGAAGGTCAGCATATTCAATTTCCGCATGCGGCTGCCTGCTCAATGACAGGCGGTGGCTGCAGGCACATCCACTCACTACTCCTTGCCTACAGTTTGATCCCTGTGGGTCCCTCCACTGGGATTGTGCATGTTACCATGAGCTACTGAGTGCATTTGCATTTCTGATGTTGGGTAGCTGCTGTGCGATATCTGCATGCATGCATGCACTGCCCTTGGTGGAGCAGGGCCGGCACTTTGCATCTGCTTGGCATGGTCGCTGTGTGACGCCATTGGAGTTTCACTTCATGAGAACATCAATAGTCTGTTATGCGCCAACAGTCACAGCCTGGTTGCTCAGCTTTTGCTGTCATCGGCACCAGGGTTGTGTGACCTGTGATCTCACACACATCTTGTGGGCTGAGTACTATTCACCACTGACAAGTTGTGACATTGTGACAGACTACCTTGCATCTCACATGCCATGAAGACCCCTGCTCGGGACAGTGGTGCAACCGTCTCAAAGGCATTGTCGTACAACTCAACTTACAAGGAAAGCCACAATGGCATGCATGCTGTAAACGTAACTGCCAACAATAAGGTGACTGATGCACCGCAACCAGCCGCCTGCCAGTGGTTGCTGATAGCGCCTAATACGAAAGCCAACACGTTGGGACACTGCAGCGCAAAAAAACAGACGCGTGCAGCTGGTTTATATCGGACACAATGGCTGACACTGCCAAGCTGCTCCTAAAGCCACACCCGACTGACACACATTTGGTCCTAGCAACACTGCCCCCAGCTCACACACCCACATCCTTGACAATGAGCCGCAGTGTGATGCTGCCTGATGTTGGCAGCCCTTTTGCAGCCCAGCCCTCATCAAACCCACCAGGCCCGAACCTAATCCCAAAGAAGTCCGGCCAGCCCCAGACCTCATCATTGAATTTGTGCGACTTCGAATATGAAGGGCCATCAACACACTCTAGGCTGAATGTGCTGGAACAAAATGTGTTAGATGGGAGGTTCTTGGCACGCGCAAACACACCAACTGTGCTGCCCTGCTTGCTGGCATCCCAGACACCCTGCAGCTGCATGTCCCACCCGACCCTGGCCAGCAGGCAGCAGGTTTGTGAGTACTGCCTGATCCTCTGCTTCTGACTGGTGCTCTCCTGCACTGCTCGCTTGATTGCTGCCACCTCCACCTCCCACTCCACTTTTGCGCTGCTGACTGGCTGGATGTCACGCACAGGCAGCAGCCAGCTGGCAGGCGCACCAGGGACACACCTCTCAAAGTCTTCAGCACACAGGCATGCATCTGGTCTGCAGCCTGTTTTCAGCAGCAGCAGTTGCTTCAGCTGGGGCAGCAGTCCTTGCAGCAGGAGCTTGTCTGCATCATCTGACAGGACTGACGCTGACAGCCAGAACTGTGACAGGTGGGGGCAGCGCACCAGGGGCGCCAGCCTGTCCATGGCATGCTGCCGGCTGGAACTTGCCAGATTGTCAGTGTAGATTTGGGCTGTGTACAGCACTGTTGCTTCTGATGAAACCTGCACGCAAGTAAACAGGTGGGCGACGGCCAGAAAAGTTCAGGTGTTGCTCTTTGGCAGCATAGGCCCTGTTTGTCTGAGCACAACACCAGATCATTCACATATCACATAAACACTTAAGCATCTGGCATTGTGTGTACACGTGTTGAATACTTTGGTTGGTAACTGTCTGAGAAACTGCGTAACCATTACGGGTTTGAAACCCCAGGCCTCTCCAGGTCACCCTCGGGGGATTCAGTGAAGGGCTACAATTACAAGTGACATTGCCTGTCGCAAGCATGCATGCATGCGCATGTCTTAACGCATCCCACATGGACAAGATGCCACACGGCGTGTGGCATGAAGTTCACAAGAGGTTCGGCCCAGCTCACCTTGAGCTTGTCTGATGCCAGCAGCAGCTCCATGGCATACAAGGGCAGTGCCAGCAGTGACTCCTGCAGTGAGGTATTGCCAGGGGCCCACACAGCCTCCAGGTCACCAAACTTGCTGAGCAGGATCTGCCTCAACAGCGGCCGCATGCTCTGGGGTACTGCTGACAGGCTGCTGTACTTGCTCAGCAGGGCCCGCCAGGAGTGCTCAAATACTGGCAGCAGGCAGGCAGGCATTGCCTCAAGGCTGAGCATCTGCTTGAGTGCTGCTGACAGGCTGTCTGCATTGCGTGCTGCTGCCTGCAAAACTCCCACTGCTGCCTGGCTGGCTGATGTCAGCTGCCACATGTCTGCCAGCACTGCTGCCTGCACTTGCTGCTGGGGTGTCAGGTCAGCCAGCAGCTCGGGCCAGGGCTTCACCAGATACAGCCCTGACAGCAGCGCCATGGCTGCTGGCTCATGGCTTGCATCCGGCAGTGTGATAACCAGCTGCTTCTGTGCCTGATTGTTGCTGGCTGCTTTGTCAATGGCAACAGCAGTGCCTGTCCGGCTGCTGCCCTGTGGCCGTGGCTTGGTAGCCCAACGCAGCACCTGCGCAGGCCGGCACAAATAGAACAGCAGTTGGCATCCTAAACAATCTCGGCAGGACTTCCGCTGCCAGTCATTGCTGCTGTACAGCATCGAATCTTCGAGCAAAGACAAGCTGTTGGTGAAATGACCCTTGGTAGAGCAATGCTCGCCTGTGCTGCAAAGTAGGGGCTGGAGCTTAGGATGGTGTTGTGTCCTGGAAACTGCTGCAGTATGGTAGGGTTGCTGTTCTGCCCCTGCGCTATGTCCTCGCCCGTTGGAGCTTGGTGTGAAGCAACAGTAAGCTTGATATCTACATCCGACAGATCTGATTGCATCCAAAGATGTCCGAAGCCGGGGTGCGTCATGATTGCGGAAAGTGCACGATCAGTGAAATGCTGCAGCTCATGAATGATGCAGCCGCTCTTTCTGACCTCTGCGTCTCTACAATGCTCGTGGTTGCCTTCCAACGTTGATGTGTCATTTTCGGGATTGTGACGTCTGATCTGCCTGAGGCGGGGAGGCTGATAAGGGGGTGCAGCATAAGGGCAGGACTCGCTGCATCTATTTGATGGAAATATCGTGTACCTGGTTGTGATCCACTCAACTTGCCCCTGGGGGTGTGCGCACACAGCTGTGCGGCTGCACGGATGCGCTGTGTCTGCGTCTTGACAAGGCCAGCAACTGTCACATGCCGCATGGAGGGTGGCTGGGCAAAGCCAATGCATGCTGCCTGCCAGGCCAGTAGGTCGACCACGTCAGCAACATCGATGAAGGTCAGCATATACAGTTTCCGCATGCGGCCTTTCTGGCATCACCAGGACTGCATTCTTTGACGGAAAATGGCCCCATGCACTCAGGAACCACAATGTTCAAGTATAATCGGAGTAGTACTGCATTAGCCTTGCAGATGGTCTCATCACAACACAGTGCTTCACGCAGCGATGAAGCATGCCCGTCCACGTTGGACAGTGATATGGTACAACTCAATCTCCAGTCGAATCGAGGACAGGCCAACAACGGCACATATATGTTGCAGTGTCCTCAGCTGCACAAGGAGGTGCTTGACCCTCACCCACGATTAGCAAAGCTCTGCCAGCAGCAGCTGAAGTGAACACACATGTACCCACATTGTGGGCCACCACTGTTCTGAAAACCCACAAGCATGCAAGCGGACAATGCATATGTGCTTCGGCAGTCAATGCTGCTGCCGCGGCAACACCACCACGATGTGCATGCGCCCCAGGCCCAAGTCAGGTAGTTGCCGGCATGTCACAATTTGTCAGAAAGTCACTGTGCTATACCTATGTGGTCACCAACACATCTAGCCCCTCCCTCGCACACCCGGTGCACAGGCACAATCCCTGACATTGTCACAGGTGCCGAGCTGGCAGCCAGTCAGCAACTGTCTTCCTGATCCAATAACCTATCACAGACGGTGCGAGTACTCAAAAGATGCAGTGCAGTACAACCCAAGGGCTTGTATGTCTCAGCCTAAAACTGCCGAGCACCCCTATTGTGTAACTTGCACAAAACACACCCTATCAACTTCTACCAATCACACTTGATCTCAGCAGACTGCAGCTGGGGTGCATATGCAAAAGCTTGACCTGCTGGTCCGTCTAGTCAACAAATAGGCAGACACATTGGCTGGCGCTGCACAGCAGCAGCTCCCACAACCGCAACCTCCTGCCGAGCTGATTGCAAGCCCAGGCAGTGTGTGCCCAGCTCAGATGCCCACATCCACAACAGAGAGCCGCAGCACAATGCTGCCAGATGTTGGCAGCCCCTTGGCAGCCCAGGCCGCCTCATCAAACCCACCAGACATGGACCCAAGCCCAAAGAACTTTGCCCAGCCAAAGAACATACCAGACCTGAATTTGTAAGACGTTGAATATGAAGGGCCACCAACACACTCCAGACTGAACGTGATGCACCGGAATGTGCCAGATGGAAGGTTCTTGGCACGCGCGTGCATTCCGATTGTGCTGCCCTGCTTGCTGGCATCCCAGACAAACTGCAATAGCATGTCCCACATGATCCCTCCCAGCAGGCAGCTACTAGCAGGTGACCACTGGTTGATCGTTTGTTTCTGACTGGCACTGTCCTGCGCTGCCTTCCTGACTGTTGCCATATCCACCTCCCAGTCCACCTTTGCACTGCTGACTGGCTGGATGTCACGCACAGGCAGCAGCCAGCTGGCAGGTGCACCAGGGACACACCTGTTGAAATCTGCAGCACTCAGGTATGTATCTGTCCTGCAGCCTGTTTTCAACAGCAGCAGCTGCTTCAGCTGGGGCCGCAGTCCCCGCAGAAGCAGCTTGCGCGCAGCATCTGACAGGACTGATGCTGAGAGCCAGAACAGCGACAGGTGGGGGCAGCGCACAAGGGGTGCAAGCTTGTCCATGGCATGCCGCTGGCTGGATGTTGCCAGCTGGTCAGTGTAGGACTGGGCTGTGAGCATCACTGTTGCTTCTGAGGAAACCTGCATGCAAGCAAACATATGGACAAGGTCCAGAAAGTTCAGGTGTTGCCATGTTCAGGTCTTTGACAACATAGTCCCTGCTCGTCTGTGCACGGCACCCAATCATTCACACATCACATATCACAACGTTACTTGAGCATCTGGAATAGTGTGTTGAACACTTCGGTTCTCAACTGTCTGAGAAACTGCGCACTGCGCACAGTGAACCCAGGCCCCTCCGGTATACCCTTGATTGATTCAGTGGAGGGCTACGATCACAAGTGACATCGCCTGTCCAAGCATGTCCAAACGCGTCCTAAACGAACAAGATGCCGATGGGGGTGGGAGACATCCCTTGAAATAGTATATCCACACCAATGCCTTGGCAAGCAGGCACCAGCAGTCTAAACCAGACATCGCCACACTTGAGGGGCTCAGCCCGGCTCACCTTGAGCTTGTCTGATGCCAGCAGCAGCTCCATAGCATACAGAGGTAGTGCCAGCAGGGACGCCTGCAACGACTCATTGCTGGGGCTCCACACAGCCTCCAGGTCACCATACTTGCTGAGCAACACCTGCTCCAACAGCCGCTGTGTGCCCTGGGGCACTGCTGACAGGCTGCTGTACTGCCTCAGCAACGCCTTCCAGGAGTGCTCAAACACGGGCAGCAGGCAGTCGGGCACTGCCTCAAGACCCAGCAACAGCTCTAGCACTGCTGATAGACGGTCTGCGCAGTCTGTTATGGCCTGCAGTACCCCCACTGCTGCCTGGCTGGCTGCTGGCAGCTGCCACATGTCTGCCAGCACTGCTGCCTGCACCTGCTGCTGGGGTGACAGGACAGCCAGCAGCTCGGGCCAGGGCTTGACCATGTACAGCCCTGCAAGCACAGCCAGTGCTGCTGACTCATGGCTTGCGTCTGGCAGTATGATGGTGACCTGCTGCTTTGCCTGTCGCTTGCTGGTTTTGCTTCCGGTCCTGCCGGCATGGCTACTGGCCTGTGGCTGTGACAGCTGTGCAGGTGAAAGCAGAGGTTGGGAACAACCAGGGTAAGGACAGCAAGTTGGGACCAGTGCAGCTGACCTCCCAGCTGACCTCCCAGAGTGTCTGAGGCAGCCAGTATGACAAAGCAAAGCATGTAATTCACTGCCATCACAGTGCGAAAATGCTGTTGGGTTACCTGAACGTTGAGGGTAGGGGCAGAGGCTCAAGATCTGACTATGGCCTGGGAACTGTTGCAGCACGGTGTAAATGCTAGACTCGCGGATCTGGTCAGTGAATGATGCATCATCATCATCTAGAGAGAGCACGATGTCGACATCAGACTTCTCCGCCTGCTTCCACAGGTGACCGAAACCGGGATGCGCCATGATGACCACCAGTGCGTGTGTGAACTTCACTGTTGCACGTGCTTATGTAATACGTTCGCTGTGTGTGTATATCAGGTGAAAGGCTCAAAGTCAGGGCTCAGCGAGATGTCACACATTCGCCGATCTTGACCAGATCTGCATTCTCAAGTTTGCAACCAATCGGCCCAACCAGGCAACAAAGGGAAAGCACAAACTACCAGATTGTTAGTGTTGTACAAAGCAGTATGTCACGGTGTTTGCTTACGGACTACACATGTACTGTAGTAACTGTACAGCATTCTTCAGACAGACTGCTTTCATCACAATACCAAATTGGGGTGCGCCATGCCGGTGCATGTGACTGCATTGACTCAGAGATCTCTTGTCCCTTTTCTGGTGTGTGCCCTGTGGCCTGTACTATAGTGTGCATGTTTGCAAGCTTGTTGACGGAGTTTAGCTGCTCCATGACCGGGGTTGCCCCGGGGTTACGCAAACTTGACCTTCCAATGTGCTCAGCATGCACAGCATGGTTTTGGCTGGCCGGCTGTACCTGGTTTGCTTTGGCTTCACAGGGTCACGTCAGCCGCACTGAGATGCACAAATGATGCACATGAAAGCCACCTGATGCCATCAGTACAGGTTGGTCAAACAAACATCAGACGCACTGGCTGGCAATCAGCAGTGCAGCAATGGAACCACACCCGACCACTGCCACTGCCAGACATACACATAATGCACCACTGCTGCTGCGCAGCATGCTAGGCTGGGTGCTGCTCTTGCCAGGCTGGCCTGTGGAAGACGGTGCTGAGGTAGCTACTGGGGCTACGTAGCCTCAGGCGGCTTACCCAGCTGTGCCAGCGTCATGGAGCTTTCGACAGCAATGTGTAACAAACTATAACAACTGCCTGGTGGCCCACGTAGTTATGAGCCTGGCACTCTGAGTACCGGTGAACTGATGAGCCCATAAATCAGCGGCCATTCCCCAAATTACGCACATATCGCCAGAAAATTTCACAGTGTGGAAGCCAGCAACGAGACAGAACAACAAACAACAATGCGTTGGTGCAAAATCACACTGTTTTGGCAATGCCTAAGTCTGGATCTGCTACCACCACACAACTTGACTCAACGACACGAGCAACCGTACAATGGCAGGGCCTGGCACTTTCACCGACTGCAAGGTGCGGCAGCATCGCAAATAATGGGTTTAGGAACAAGCACCCCATAAACATCGCATCCCCAACTGCATCAAGCCAATGCACAACATTCAACCTGCAATTATGTTTGGCCTCAAACAGGCACCTTGCCAGGCTGGCAACTAGCAGTACACAAAAGAACCTTCGGCAGCAACAACAAGCCCACCAGGCACATCTAGGGGCCTGACATGGTGACAGACCAGTCACGTAACCCAGTAGCAGCTAACACACACCCACATCCTTGACAGTCAGCCGCAGCTTGATGCCGCCCGATGCAGGCAGCCCCTTAGCAGCCCAGGCCGCCTCATCAAACCCACCAGACATGGACCCACCAAATGCATCACTCGCACCCCAGCCATCTGCACTTGAAAAGAGAGTCATGGCTTTGCTGGACACCACTTTTCCCAAGTTTATGCATTCCAGGCTATACGCACAGCGGCGGAATGTGCCACTTGGGAGGTTCCTGCATTGCGCATACAGCCCAATCAAGCTACCCTGCTTGTTTTCATCCGCGCAGCGCACAGCACATGCGCTGGGTCAAGGGTTGTGCAACTGGCAGCTGCAGTTGGTTGCTTGATTCACTCACAGGCACGACTGATAGGCTCCATGTCTGCTGTAAACAGCTCCCTACGGGGTGTTCAGGCTGATTCAGAATGGTTCGAACCATGTAAGAGTAACAGTAACAGTAAACTGCTGTCCCAGCTGGTCTTGCATTATGCATGAAACATCAACCTTAGGGGTCCACCACAAACCTACAGCCAGGGGGGGGAGACGCCGAACCTCAACTCGAGAGGGGGGTAGGGGTCAATCGTATAAACAGCCTCAAACGTCAGGGGGGTAGGGGTCCAGCGGCCGTGCACAGGGGGAAGCAGCAGTACCTGACGAAAAGCCTAAAACCGACAGGGGAGTAGGGGTCCGTGGGCCAGAAAGCCTAAAACGGATACAGGGGGAGGGGTAGCAGCAAAACGGGCGTCTCCCCCCCCTGGCTGTAGGTTTGTGGTAGACCCCTTATTCATAGTGCATGTTTGTGTCCACGGTGGTGGGTGATGGTGGTGGTGGTGGGGTGGTGGTGGGGACGGGGCAGCTGACAAGATATTTGACAAGACAATTGAATGACGTAGTTGCAAGTTGCAACGCAGCAGCGTGTAGCGCCATGCTGTTGAGAGGTTTTCCCTCATTTAGGTGATTTTACAGTCGTGGCCACCTTGGCACTCACTGCAACTCCCTGCCATCCTCACCGCTAACTTCGTTTCTCTCAGCACAATCGAACATTCGTCTGCTCATCAACATGGGCAAGAAAAAGAAGAACACCAGCACTGCAAATGGCACTGGCAGCAGCGGGCACACTGTGGGGCCCAAGGGCAGCAGCAGATCCAGTGTGGATGCTGCTGCTTCCAGTGTGGATGCTGCTGCCCAACCTGAGCAAGATGATGTGCCCGTAGAAAGCTTCAGCTGGGATGATATCGGACTGCGTATAGAGCAGCTCACTAGCGCTCCTGAGTTTATGATGCAGAAAGATACCAGGCAGACCGTGGCAGACCTATGTCTGAAGTTGGAGTTGGAAAGCCTAGCAGCATCAGATTTGATACGTGAGAGGAAGCAGATGACCGAACTCCAGCATTTGAAGCTGCAGCAAGTGCTAGCCTCACTGCTGAAGGCCCATGGTAGCAGCAGCACCAGCAGCAGATGGACAGACCCAGATTTCTGTATCAGTGTGGCTTCTGCAGCAGCAGCTGTCAACCACATCCACAGTGCAACAGTAGAGGCAGTACCCGAAGCCACCCGCAGCAGCAGCATGCAGCAGCCGGGGCTCAAACTGGCCGCTGCTGCATGCAACAAAGTGAGCTTGGAGCTGCTGCCGCAAGCAGGTCCAGCAATGCAGGAGCTAGCGCTGCTGCTGAAAGCAGCACACCGTCAGCTGCCACCTTCTGCCACTGTGCAGCAGCAGCAGCAGCATGATGCAGATCTCACAATCCTGATTGATATGCTGCTGCATGTCGCACACGAACTCCTCATGTTCGTGGACGCCTGCTTGTACCCCTGCTGGGAAAGTGGTGTCATTGGCACCAACATCGGCAGCAGCAGCAGCGGCGGCAGCAGCAGCGGCAGTAGCGGCGGCAGTAGCAGGGGGAGTGCCGGCAGCAGCGGCGGCAGCATAAGGCTTGTGCTGCTAGCTGCTGCAGACCTTGCCAGCACCCTGTTTCAGTGCTCAGCACACTACAGCTCCCCATTTTGCAGTGCACAGTTGGAGGGAAATGCAGAGGCTCACTACAGGGGCCTGGCTGCTGCCGCTGTGCGCATCTGCCTGTGCTGCGGGCCCGTCTGGGGGCCAGGGAGCATGAAGGGGGCCGAGCCGCCACTGTGCACAGACCACCGCCTGATGCGGCTTGCCATCACGCTGCTTGCAGTGGTGGCGGGCTTGCAGGAGGGCAGGGCGCAGCCTGCAGCCGGCGCGGCGGGCAGCAGCAGCAGCAGCACCAGCCGCAGCAGGGGCGAGTGCAGTAGCAGCAGCAGCAGCAGCAGTAGGCAGACCTCCAAAGAAGCTGCCACACCACTGGCGGCAGCAGCAGCAGCAGCAGGATCAGCCGCTGCTGCCGACAGCCTCACTCCTGCTCCTGAGTTGAGTCAGCAGCTGTGGCAGCAGCTGGGGCTGCCGCTGTGCAGCTGGGGTGGCTTCGTTGAGGCATGGGGCCGCATACAGCCGCAGTTCAGAAACATCCTGGAGGCTATCCTGCGCGCAAACGATGCCATCAGCAGTGCCAGCAGCGGCGGCGGCGATGGCAGCAGCGGCGTTGCAGCGGGGCAGGTGGTGAGGCCGGAGGCAGTGCAGGGTGCCCTGGTGGCTTGGCTGGCGCAGTCCCTGAACTACGGCTTGCTGTATGCCAGTACAGGTGAGTGGTGGTGCTGTACCGCTGTCCGGGCCTACTGGCTGGCTTTTACCCTTTATGACTGGCAGTTACTAAATTCTACTAGTAGTTTCAAGGCGTGGCCGTCAGAGGGCTGGCTGGTGGTTGTGTGGGGTGCTACCAGCACTGAGCAGCCATTGAGCGACCAATTGGCGACTACTCAATATCAGCAGCATTGGTGAGGTTGACGGCTGTATGCTGGGAGTAGCAGATGACTGTACTAGTATAACAATTGGTCAGTGACTTGAGGAGTGCAGAACTTGCAATTTTCACCAGCTATGAAGCTGTCAATCTGAATATCACAGCTCCTGGATCCTGATTTGTCCTACCCTGCTGTTTCTACCACGTGCCTAAACCCTGACTTGTCCCACCCTGCTGTCTGTAACGTGATGCCTGCACCCTCACTTGTCCTGCAGATGCTTTCAAGCGGCTGGACCTTGCAGACGAGACTAACTTCCACACCTTCCCGCAGGAGCTGCAGCAGCTGCTGGGCCCCATAGCCTGGCAGCTCCCCCTCGTACTGCTGGCTGCTGCCACTAGCAGCAGCAGCGGCAGCAGCAGCAGCAGCAGCGACAGTGTTGGTTTTGGGTTGAAGAAGGAAAGCTTTGGTTTGGGCGACGCAGCTTTGAACGCATTCCACAACTGGTGCCGAGCAGCCATACCAGCCTGGAATGCGCAGAGCACAGCAGCTCATGCAGCTGGCAGGCTAGATGAGGCTGCTGCCTTGCGGGTTAAGATGGCGGGGTGGAACTCTGACAGCATCGGGTATGTCTTGCTGCTGCTGCAGCGAGAAACGGCACTGCTGGCTGCCGCTGTTGATGGTGTTGCTGCCGCACTCGATGCTGGGCGGCGTGCTGGTGCTGCTGCTGCCGCTGAAACTGCCATCATTGACGGCAAGTGGCCACAGCAATTTAACTTGAGAGCTGAGACAGCAACCGCTATCTGCAGTATCAGTAGGGGTGACAGCGTGCATGAGGTCGTGGCCAGGTGCCGGAGCGTCCGATCAGCATTGGCACTCCTTGACAACATGTCAGGTAAGGGGTGATGGGGAACCTTGGCAGGATATCGTAGCTGTCCAGGCAACGACCATTGACGTGGGTGCAGGGGTACACGGCGACAGTGTATTGTGTCATGTGGTGGGGCTTCGGGTGATAGTGTTGGATCAGTAATGTGACACGTTGGCAATCTGCAAGGTGTGCTGAACCTTTGGCATAGTATTTTTTCTGCATACCAGTTTCGACTGACTGTTATAACCCCCAGCTGCTGTGGCTGCTGTATGCCAAGGCGTGGTATTATGCATTTTGCCCCTTGTGCATACATACACGGAGGATCATACCTGGCAGTACCTAATTTATGGCGCATTGCTTTTCAGTCTTGCAAGGCATTTTGCCGCTGTGGTAAGTGTCAACCCTTATCTGTGCATGCACTGTCTCCACTGCGTGTAGGTGGCTTCAACCCAATGACCAAGGAGGTGTGGCATGCGAGGTCTTGTGCTGTGTGCAGGGTGCTTGAGGACACCATACGCACCACAGGCAGGTTGCACGCACTTGCCTGCTCCTGCAGCAGCAGCAGCAGCAGCAACAGCGGCAGCAGCAGCAGCAGCAGCAGCAGCAGTGCCCTTGCGACAGCAGGGCCGAGCGTTGCCAGAGTAATGGTGAAAGGCGAGGAGCAGCTGCTGCAGCGGCTACTGCTGCAGGCCTGCAGCAGAAACTTTGATGCCCTGCAGCTGTGTGTTGGTGCACTGTTTACCGTCAAGGACATTGGTGCTGCCCCTATCACTCATTCAGCATGTTGCTGCCTTGAGCACGGCTTGGAGCAGCGGCGGCTGCTGTTCTCCCTGTCTACCAGCTTTCTCAAGCTGTGTAGGGCCATGCCGGCCGAGACAGACGGGGAGGTGGTGGGGCAGGTGATGAAGTTTGCCTGGGATGCAGGGGCGATGCTGTCAACAAAGCTGCAGCAGGGGTGCTACAGCCTGGCGTGCATACGGGCGGCTGTAGCACCTTGGATGGTGCTCACTGGCCGCTTCCTGATGCTGATGGGGGAGATGCTGCGGGAACATACGGCAGCTGCCTCTGGTGCTCTGGAAAAGCTACAGGCAGCCACAGACAGCTGCTACAGCAGCAGCAGCAGCAGCACTACAGGGGCTGTCAGTGGTGGTAGCAGCACCAGCAGCAGCAGGGGGCATCCGGGTGGCAGCCAGCGCAGTGAAAATGGCGAGGCGGGCGGTTTTTGTGATTGCGTGGTCTGTGCCTGCGCTGCAGCTGGGAAGGGTATTGCGTTGGGGTGCACAGAGACGGTAGCACGGGCAATGTTGAAGCTGCAGGGGGATCTGCAGCCTTTCTGGCTGCAAGGAGCTGCGAGCCGCTGCAAGGGGAGCAAGCACTTCCCTGAAACAGCCCAGCAGCAGCAGCAGCAGGATGTGCCAGGCCGGCTGCTGGTGCACCACAAGCACCACTTGCAGCTGCCTGGTGTGCCTATTGCTGCCGTGAGTGGCAGCAGCAGCAGTGACGGCAGCAGCAGCAGCGGCGGCAGCAGCAGCAGTGGCAAGGTCCCTGGTGATTGTGTACTGTTGGAGGACCTGGACAGCTGGTATGCCTCATACTGCGGGCCCGGGGGGCTGATGCCAAAGGTGCGGCAAGCAACCGTCCTTGCCTGCCAAATGATCAAAGCTCTCGAAGTGGCTGACCACTCCGGTGTCATGTACCCGGCCTACAGCCACATTGCAAGGGCTGGCTGTGACAGCAGCAGCAGCAGCAGGCAGCGGGGTGCGGCTGCTGCTGGGCAACATGGGGAGCCTGTGGCTGCGCTCACGCATCTACTGAAGGAGCTTGTGCACTCAGGGCTCCTGCAGCAGCTGAGCACTGCCTTGCAGGGGGCTGGTGTGGCCCTGTGCCAGCTGCTGCCGGTGCCGTGGTGCTGCAACAACCCCGCGTGTCAGTCGATGGCTGGCGACAGCGAGCTGCAGCTGGTGGGGGGCAAGGGCAGCGTGTGTGGCGGCTGCAAGGTGGCCAGGTGAGGGATGGGTCTGTGGCCTAGGGTGGAAGGGGTTCCCTGGGGCTGCAGACACAAATCGGCACTGCAGTTGCTGCTTCAGATGGCATGGTCAGCGCACAGACTAAACTGTACGGGGTATTCAGGCTCAGCCTGAACCATGTAAAAGTAACAGTAACAGTATTTCGGCTGCGCATATGCAGCCAGGCAGGCGCTCTGGCCACTATGCACAGGTATAGTGCTGCACCAGCACCACTGCAAGCACATCACAGCAACAGGCTGCAGTGGCATTCTCAGCGTTTGTGCATGCGGCTGCCTATGCGTGTATCCCTTTGTGCAGGTACTGCGGACGCGAGTGCCAGATAGCACACTGGCGCGCACACAAGGCCGCATGCAAGGGGCTGGTGGCGAGGGCGGCAGCACTCTAGCAGTAACAGTAGCAGTAGCAGTAGCAGTAGCCCAGCAGCAGCAGTGACATGGGCATTGACATGCAATGATACGCGTCTGCAGCACACGCCCAGCTTGCTCACGGGGCGTTGTGCGGGTGCGGGCAGGTTGTGTGATGAGGCAGCTTTCATGCATGAAACTTGGCCACGTTCTTGGTCACTAAGTGGTGGCCACTGGCATTGAACAGTTTCGAACAGTGGTCACAGCAGTGTGACACGATGTGTTGCGGTATGGACTGGTTGAATCCTGCCTGGTTGCCGGTTATGAGCGTCGTGCTACTCTCTGGGCTGCTGTTGTCTTGCCCAGCTTGACACCTGTGGCTGATTCAGTGGTTTGAACATTGACAGCAGGGTCACATGTACGCTCAAAGCCTCTGTGTTGTTACCAGCTGCTGCTAGCGGCCCACTGGGGTTTTCCACCTCAGCAACTTGTGAGTGATACAGGTGTGAGAGTAGGGCGGCCAGTGCTGCAGAAGGCGATCCAGCCTGGGCATGTGTCGTCAAGCTCAGTGCTGGACTTGGCAGTAGGCTCGGCTCAGATCAATGCGCCATCTCGAAACCAATGAACTATCGCACATGGTGTCTGGACCCACATGGTGTGCGGTTTGCTACTGCATGGCACAGATTGTCTCACACAAGGGCAATGCTTGCCTCAGGTCGGCTTTCAAGACAGTGTAGACAAGTCAGTGTGTGTACCCCTTACAAGAGGGAGCAGAGGGGTGTAGTGGGGAAGTCAAGACTCATTGTGACTACTCCCGACAACGGTTTGTCAAACCCTACGTCAACACGTCAACGTTTGGCCAGTTGGATGATCTACAATCACAAGCATGGCTGTACGACACTCTCCAATCTGAAATTGCTGTTACCTGTAACGCGCTCATTGTGTCCAGCTGTGCGCACATCGCAGCAGCAGCATGACGGATCTCGGCTTTGCGCACCTGTGGCAGGACCCGCAAATGTCCGATATGGAAATCATCATTGCAGTGGTTGATGATGAATCTTTAGTGGCAGACGAGGCCACCGAGGCACGGATCAGCAGGCACACCGTGCTGCAGCAGTTCCCTGCACACAGCCTGATACTGAGCCAAAGCCGCTACTTCAGAGCAAAGGTAAGCGTAGGAGTCATATAATCCTATTCTTTTGTCCGTGTATGCGGTGTCAGCAAGCAGCAGCTTGAACGTTGGCCACCTATGCACCCCTCTCGCCGCTGCTGCATATTCCACCTGCGCAGATGCGATGGTCAGCACAGTCAGGATCAGAGGGCAGCAGCCAGCCATGCAGGCCCAGCAGCACCTCTGGTAGCAGCACCAAGCGGCAGGCAAAGCAGCAGCTCACTATTGTACTTCCAGACGCAAGCTTCGAGCCAGCAGCAATCGCAGTGCTGTCAGGGCTGTACCAAGTCAAACCCTGGCCCGAGGTGTTGGCTGGCCTGACCCCCCAGCAGCAGGTGCATGCAGCAGATCAGGCAGACAGGTGGGAGCTGCCAGCAGCTCATGCGGCAGCAGTGGAAACCCTGATGGCGGCAACAGGCACCCCTGATGGGCTGTCAGCAGTGTTGGAGGGTTTGCTCAGCCTGGAGGCAGTGCAGGACTCCATGCAGCCACTGTTTGAGAGGGCACTGTTCAGCACGTACGGAGATCTGGAGGCAGTGTGGGCTTCAGGAAGTGCCTCACTGCAGCACTCGCTGCTGGCGCTTCCCCTGCATGCCATGGAGATGTTGCTGGCATCAGACAAGCTCAGGGTAGGTTTGCAGGTGTACGTGATGTGCATGCCGAGGCCGTCAGCTACTGGCAGTGTCGCTGGCACTAAGCTGCTAGCCTGGTAGAGTTGACCACTCACTACTTATCAGAGAGCCAAACCATGCGCATGGTTTGGCTCTCTGATAAGTAGTGAGTGGTCAACTCTACCATGCAGCCTACTCTGGAAGCCTGATGTGGCCCGAGTGCCTCACAGTCACCCGGTGTGGGTGTTCACAAGCAGTATCAACCTTGTGACAATCCGACTTGACACAATGACATCGTGTCAGTGACCGCCAGGGTCCAATGATACTTCACTCTGCATGAGCTTTGCATGAACTTTGCATCCAAAATTACAGCAAGAGCCTGAACAGAGGCACCAGCAGCTGTCACACTTCAGGATCTGCTACCTTGTGCCAAGTGACAACATTGTGATGCACGATTGCAGGTTGCCTCGGAGGACACAGTGTTGGTCACAGCCTACATGTATGCGGGTACGGTCGAGCAGTCTGTCCGGCAGCTGGCAATAAACAAACTGGCGGCCCTCGTGCGCTGCCCCCACCTGTCCCAATTCTGGCTGTCAGCATCAGTCCTGTCAGGCAATGCAGACGAGATGCTGCTGTGGGGGCTGCAGCCCCAGCTGAAGCACTGATGCTGCTGAAGCAGGTGCAGAAGGATGGCCTGAGTGCTGATATCATTACTGAGTATGTCCATGATGCACCTGCCAGCTGGTTGCTGCCTGTACGTGACATCCAGCAACTCAGCAGCGCAAAGATTGACTGGGAGGTGGATGTGGCAGCAATCAAGCGAGCAGTGCAGGACAGTGCCAGTCAGAACAAGTCAACCAATCTGTTGCCACCACTCAACTGCCTGCTGGGCGGGGTGTCGTGGGGCATGGAACTGCACTGTGCATGGGATGCCAGCAAGCAAGGCAGCACAGTTGGACTCTATGCAGAAGCAAAAAACCTGCCAGCTGGCACACTTTGTCGCTGCACGTACAGCATTGAGAGTGTTGGAATGAATGTGGTACACAGGCGCATGAGGTGTACAGAAGTGTTTGCAGCAAGCTCGACGACCAGCTGGGGCTATCATGACTTCTTCAAGCTGGGCCCCGTGTCTGGTGGGTTTGATGAGGCGGCCTGGGCTGCCAAGGGGCTGCCTGCATCAGGCAGCATCACGCTGCGGCTGACTGTTGAGGATGTGGGTGTGTGAGGAGTGAGAGCAGCCAGTGTGCACAAGGTGACGCGCAGGGGCGGCCAGCGATAGAGTGTCCAGTTGATGCTGCAGTCAAACTTGCCACAGTGACTCAAGCTAATTTTGCAGCCAAAGAGTGGCGAAGCAGGCTCAATTTGTTGTGGTGTTTGGGTGCTGTCAGCCATTGTGCTTGACGGAACTTGCATTTCATGTGATTGGTCTGCAGCCATGGCCGGTGTTGTGTCACTCATGAGTGGCAGGCTGATGAATGCTATAGTCCCCAAGTAAACACCGTTCTTACCACAATAGTTGTTTGTTGCTTTTATGCTTCTTTGTTTCCTTGTTGTTCACCTGTTCTCCAAACTTTGACAGTGTTGACCAGATCAGATCAGATATGAAATAACCGTTCACTACTCAATGAACCCTGACTTGAACCGGTCAGGTGGGAGTGCCCAATCAAAAGCTTGACATACAATCTATGCAACAAGACGGAGAGTGCACCCGCACCAGCATCCATGCCCAGCATGGCTCACCCCGGATTTGGACACCTGTGGAAGCAGGCGGAGAAGTCTGATGTCGAGATCGTGATATCTATAACTGACGATATTTCAGCCAGTGACCAGGCCGGCGAGGCCAGCAAACACACAGTGCTGGAACAGTTCCCAGGCCATAGTCTGATCCTGAGCCTCTGCCCCTACCTCAACGTGCAGGTAATCATACACTTGTTTCCACATTGGTGGGATTGCTGCAATTGTTGAGATTTCGGTGACTAGTTGCTTCACGGCACCACTCGGCAGCTGGAGCTGTGCTCCATGAGTGGTCGCAACTTGCTGCTCTGACACCTCCACTGCTACCAACTTGTTGCCTTTTATATCGTTCCACCTGCACAGCTGTCACAACCGCAGAACAGCACCCATGCAATCAAGGCCAGCAGCACAGCGGAAAGCAGCGCCAAGCGGCAGGCAAAGCAGCAGGTCACCATCATACTGCCAGACTCAAGCTGCGAGCCAGCAGCCATGGCTGTGCTTGCAGGGCTGTACATGGTGAAGCCATGGTCCCAGCTGCTGGCCGACCTTACACCCCAGCAGCAAGTACAGGCAGCAGTGCTGGCAGACATGTGGCAGCTGCCAGCAGCCAGCCAGGCAGCAGTGGAGCTACTGCAAGCTGCAGCAGCCACTACAGACCGACTGTCAGTAGTGCTGCAGCAGCTGCTGGGTCTTGAGGCAGTGCCCGAGTGCCTGCTGACCGTGTTTGAGCACTCCTGGCGGGCCCTGCTCAGCAAGTACAGCAGCTGCTGCAACCTGTCAGCAGTACCTCACAGCATGCGGCTGCTGTTGGAGCAGGCACTGCTCAGCAGTATGGTGACCTGGAGGCTGTGTGGGCCCCTGGCAATACCTCACTGCAGGAGTCACTGCTGCACTGCCTCTGTATGCCATGGAGCTGCTGCTTGCATCAGACAAGCTCAAGGTGAGCCCCATGCGCCCCGGTGGCAGTGCCTGTCCAGACAGCCGGTGCCTTTTGTTGATTGCATTGTGAGTAAGACCCACGATGAGTGTCTTGAATGTCATCTGCGAAACATGTGGTTCCAAGTGTCCGAGATTCCAGGCTTCATATTCAAAGTTGTGCAGCACAGG